>QFDV01000515.1:57489-83750 GCA_003315845.1 Lactarius trivialis
AGTTTAGCCTGCTCAGCTCTGCTCATTCGGCGTTTGGAATTGGAGATTCCTCATTTTATGCCTTTAGGCAATATTTACGTTCCTCACAATTTATTCAAGTCGTACTGTGCAGCTGCGTTCCATCCCTCCCTCCAATTTTTTTTTCGCTTTCTCGGTTCCATTTATCGTGTAAATTGTTCACCTTGGGCGCTGTGTGAGCGCTGTGTTGGCAGCCTTTCTTATGTGTGTATGCTTTTTTCTTGGAGCATTCGCTAATACAACGGAATAACTTTTCGCAATCCTATACAACACATGAAATCAAGGAGGGTACTAAAGTGAACAATCAGAGTCGTAACATCCGAACGGAGAGCTATTCGTACATCCCCGTACGACGTAGTAAAATTAACGAATCGTAACATAACATAATTACATGATGATCCAAATGAAAGGCATGGAGGAGGATCGAAGTATTGACCGCGAGATCACAAATCTGATATAGTGGATAAGAGCCCAGCACGTCCAACAGCGCCGAAACCCTCACCACTTTCTTGTTGCACGATGTTGGACGGGCCAGCCTGTGGCTGGCTGAGTTGACCCACGACATCGCTCTGCAAATTCATGGGCACAAAGACGACCTTGGCGTTGGCCGTTTTCGCCATGTGCTGGAGCGCCTCGAGCTGACGGATCTGCATGGCGGCGGGGGACGCGAGGATATCGGCGGCCTGGCGCATGAGACGGGAGGCGTCGACCTCTGCGCGGGCAGCGATGACCTTGCTCTCTCCGATACGCTTCTGCTGTGCGGCGCTGGAGAGGGAGGCGGAGACCTCGGCGGAGAAGATGATATCCTTGATGAGGATGCCCTCGATGGCAACGCCCCACTTGTCCGCGACGTCGCCTACGATTTCGGCGATCTCGAACGCGATCGCCTCACGCTCGGTGACGACGGACTGAACTGCCCGCGCACCGACAACGTGTCGCAGGGTTGTCATCGCGCGCTCCACGAGCGCCTGGCGGAGATCCGCAATGCCGAACGCGGCACGATAGGGGTTCACGATATGGAAATAGATCACAGAGTCACTGTTGGTGGCACTCCTTTAACCATGTGACCAGGAACAACTAAAAATAGGACAATTACATTTCGACGTTGACATTGTCGCGAGTGATGACGGTCTGTCGGCCGATGGAAATGATTTGTATCTTGACGTCAACGATGCGCAGCGCCTCCGTGCAGACGTTGACCTGGACCAAACCTGGATCGACCGCTTTGTAGAATTGGCCGAAGCGCGAGACGAGTCCCACGGAGCCTGAGAAGACAGACACGGTTCGTGACGGTTCGTGAGAGATTATTCGTATGGTTGCGAGGACAGACTCGTACCTTGGCGGACCTCCTTGAATGGATTTGGGAAAGGGCAGCATGGGACAGCACCGCAAAAGCCGACGCACGACCCGAGTGACTGCATCATAGAGCCATAGAAACCATGGGTGACGGACTCGAGGCCCATGTCCTGCGCGTACAAGGGCTGCATCTCGTCCTTCTTGAGTGGCTGCACTTTGATGGCACTTTTGGTGTGAGCATGATGATTACGAGGTATCTCCTCGGTCACTATTCCATTTGTTTATACGCGATGATATCAAGAATGAGAATGACACTTGCCATGGGGAGCATGATGGTCGACGACGTTCCCGCGTGAGGACATGGACGCGGTGGGGGAAGGCAGACGATCTTTCGTGTCTCGGACGGGGGAGGACATGGTGGTAATTTAGAAAGGTTGATTCTAGCAGACCTTTTAAATGTACGAAGACCGTACTTGGTTGCGCAGCTAGCAGGTGACCGGTGACCGATCGTGGGCGCGCTGGCTGTACGGCTGCAGTGTCAACTTGAGCGAATGGGAGAATTTACTCACGCTTTATCTTTACTCACGATCAAGGCACATCAGCACAAGACAGCGAGCGATACTGTATTTAGCTAGATGTACAGCCATAGATACAAGCAACACACATATTCTTCTATACAAACGTTCTAACATCGACAACGAAAGGGAGGGGAGAGCACGATCCAATCACTCAGTTCCGCCACCAGCGAGCTCGAGAATGAGCCGACATGCAACATCCATGAAAACGAATGGAGAGACAATATCGGAAGCCCCGTGGGCAGAATCAGACCCTGCCTCAGACTGCGCATCTGCGTTTGGTAACTCGTACTTTCCCGCACCGGGCTCCGTGCTTGCCTTGTACGTCCGCTTATGATGGAAGTCGACCAGATAGTTGATCGAGTCCACCATATACAGCTGCAGGTTCATGAGGACCTGCGAAACCTCAACACCACGACAAGGAATAAAGAAAGCCACGCACGACGACATCTAGCACCCGGACGCGTGTCTCAATAAAGTAGACGGATGCTGCAGCCTTGAGATCCACGTGCCCAGCACCATCGTACTCCCTTGCTCGCTCGATTCTCCCATGTCCGTTCCTTCTTCGCCCACTTGCGTGGCCGTTGAGATGGACGCTCGCATTACCCAGTCCACCTAAATCTTTCTTCTCCCGCCATTCCATTCCCAACGTCTTCAATGTGCGGTAGATCTCTAGCATGACTTCCATGGGTGGACTCCGGCTACGGATGCCAAAGTGCCACTTTGTGCGGTGTTGCTTTTTCTCCTTGGCAGCTGGCGGGGCTCGCTTAGCGCTTGCGTACGAAGTGAGGTGATGCTGCTCGGGAAATTGTTCCGGTAGAGACGAGTTCAGGACCGCAAAGTTGTTGCGTTCCTGTTCGTCGGGCGGAGGTGTCGAAAAGTCAAACTCGTCGTCTTCCTCATCATCATAGTCGTTGAATTCATTTTCGAATGGGTTCGCCTCATCGCCGCCATTGGGTGACAGTGCGGCTGGCGATAACAAGTTCCGGGGCTATATAAGTAAATGAGAGGGAGATTTTGAATCAAGGTAAGTGACCGTACGTCCATAGCAGCTAGTTGTGCGTCGCGTTCCTGTTCTTCGTACGCTGCTACTAAAAGCCAGAGAAATATATAGAATATGGGCCAAAAGAAGGAGAGGACTTACAGTCTCGGCCCAGCCTTCGTTTGTCTCTCAAGAGCATATACGCCACCCTGACCGAATTTCCTTGTGCACCGTCATCCCTTCTTAGACATTCCCAAATGTCTTCCTTGTCTACGCCATCCATGCGAAGTGTCAGCTCTTCGACTACATTTTCCTCGATACGTCCGAGACCATCAATAATCTCGAAGTCCAGGGCTTTCCCAGGAGTCACCAGGGAAGAGAGGGTGCCGAGTACAGGTCCTGGTGGCGGTGGTAAGGGCTGAAGGTATCGTGGAAGGTCGACTTGAAAGAAGGGGTGCTGGATGATCTCTGGTACTGTTATCCGTTTGACGGGGTCAACGGCTAGCATCCCTGTGATAAGATTACGTGCATCGGGAGACAGATAAGATGGCATAACATAAGTCCCCTCTGGAAGTAATGGTCAGTGTGCCCTCACGAGGACCATGAATAAGCACTCACGACTAATTTTTGTGAAGAGTGTCTGCACGTCGTCATCTTCGAACGGAAGTCGACCGCAGAGCATAACATAGAGAATGACACCTGCACTCCAAACGTCGATTTCAGGTCCTGTGTATAAACCGCCTCGAATAACCTCTGGAGCCGCGTAATTAGGACTGCCGCAACTCGTCTTGAGGAAGTCGCCATCCTTGATTTCGTTAGAGAGGCCAAAGTCAGCGATTTTGACGTTAAGATCGTCATCGAGAAGGACGTTCTCGGGTTTTAGGTCTCGGTGGACAATCTTGAGACGGTGGGAGTATTCGATACCAGATATGAGTTGCTGGAAGAAGCGGCGGGCCTGATGTTCTGGCATGCGACCATTTGCGACAATGTAATTAAAAAGCTCGCCGCCCGCATATTCGAGGACGATAATAATATCAGTGGGTGTTGAGATGACTTCATAGCTGAGAGGTATTGTCAAATACAGTAAGTCAAGATGTGAGACGGGACAGACAGCTTGATAATGTGTGCGTGACGAAGAGTACGCATATACTCGACCTCGCGCTGAACACGATTCTTCGTACGTGTCATATTGATGACATGTTTCGAGATGAACTTCATAGCGACCTTATGACCAGTGAGAGTATGTACGGCCACTGGTGTATGCATGAGAGGAGTGAACAGGGCAAGATGCAAGTTGGGCACGCACTCTTGACTTTACCAAAGGTACCCTCAGCAATCTCTTGGACAATTGTGTATTCTCCGAGTTTCGATGGAGACATGACGGGCATTGGCTCTTGTTCTCTCATCGTGGCGCTGGGGTGGGCTGCTGGCCGCGCTAGTCGCTGCCACGGCCAAAAGCCCTTTGTTTGTATCTGTTTGATTATGACAATTGCGTCCGTCTCTTCCCCTTCCACAACATAATGTTCTGGCTTATCAAGGCGGAGCCCGATTCACGAATCGTAAAAGGTAAAGACGTCAAAGTGAGTCCATTCACACGATCACTTGTTCTATTTAGCCAATTATCAAACAAAAGTTTAGCGTCGCCGACTTTGAGGCGGTCGGAACAACATCATGGGAAGGTGTTCGGAATCATGAGGCGAGAAATGTAATGAAGAGCATGCGGGTCGGGGATAAGGTTTCTTGGCGCTCTTGATCCATTTGGCGAGATTTAACCGAACTCCAGGTTCTGTTCTATCACTCCAGTTGCAGCATACCAGGTTTGTGCGTCTACATTGCCCGGCGTCAATTACTTCAAGGACGACAGGTATTGCTGGTTTTGCTGAGGTCACAAGAGAATCATATCCAGACTGTGAGGCTTTCGTACCCTCTCCCCGTTGCGTCATTTCTAATTCCTCGACATTCGCAGACACTGCATGGGATCCGTAAGCTCTCTTTCCTTTGAGACACCGCCCTCCTTTGAGCTCGCACAGCGAACATCCATATTATGATTCTGTGCGCTGCAGATATATTTCACTCTTCGTTCGATTTCTTGACACCGATCTAGAAATCAGATGAAAGCGATCCTAAATGGTTCATGGTCGATGTGAAATTCGTATCTCGCGCAGTGCACTTTGTGCCATATCCCCTCCTGCGGAAGATTTCAGCCAACAGTACAACGACACCACCAGCTGGTCTCGAGTACATCGGAGAGAAGGGAGTGAGCGCGATCAAAGGTATTGTTGTTTATTGTAATGCGCCAGTGCGAGAACGAATCGTTTCTGTCCCTAGGCATGGATTTAGTCCGCCGTGGACGGCTGAGCGTACAAAAGGTACAACCAGAAGCATGGGAGGTGATCGAGCAGATGGCGGAGAAGGGAGGCTGGACAGAAGAGACGAAGGGTAACGGAAGAGCGAAGAAGGTTAGAGAAGATACCAGTGTTATTGGTAAAAAACGGACGATTGAGGAGGGCACGGGCACGGATATAGATACGAGGAGGCGAAGTAAGCGGCGCACTGGCGTGAACTCGTGACCGCGATCCAGTCGTTGCAAATAACCTCCACAACGAACCCCTGTACCTAAAACAATGTCATCGTTACGGCGCTATGAGGCGCAAGCGAGGAAAACAGAAACTGTCCATTTCAAGTTATTTGAAACGAGAAGTTCACCTTTCTGGTTGTTCATATACGTTCATACCGTAGGCTTCTTTTTCGCGCCCACAGCCACCCAGGTGTGCAGTGACAGCGCCTCGGTCGCCTGTTCGAGTATGTCATTCTCGGTTCACCAGCGTCTGTGGGTTGTAACCTCACGGGTGCCTCGCCCGCGACTGTCCCCGGAGAACCATTACCATGCAGCCGGGGACGGGTTTCAGCGCAGCCGCAACCAGGTCCAGCCAGCACGTCAACTCTTCCTCGACGCCACAGACAAGGGCATGGGCGCGGGGCCGTCTGTGCTCATGGCATAGTTGGATGTCTGCCAGACACCCAACTTTACAATGAACATAGACAACATTCCCGGAGCATCCGCAGTGCAGGGCGAGGCTGAACTGCCCCGCGCCGCTCACTTTCGCGTCCGGTGCGGATGGGATTTGCACGCCGCGCTGAAGGTACGGAGGGAGGGGAAGGTGGTCCGAAGGGCAGGTAACGGGCTCGAAGTCATGCCTTGACGAGGTGTGGGTGGGCTAGTATTCATCAGATAGTCGTGGCAGTGGTGTCAAGGAGGAAGAATTGCCAGAATTGGAGCATACGGTAGTCCGATCGATTCGATAAAGCGGGGATTACGACTAGTTAATCGGGATAGGAAGATCCTCCTCCGACTGCGGGGATGGAGGCAATTGCGATTACCTCTTATCCAAGTGCAAGTGGGGCAACCGGACGGATCACGTTAATTGGAACAACCACGTTGTGATGATGCATCTTGTCACTGAACCGTTTAGTGGCGTGGGCTGGAGTGCGGAGTCAAGGTGGTTAGCAACCCTCGTCTCAAGTCAAGGTTTTGTCCTCGGCGCCTTACCTTGGCGGAGCAGAACCAGAAGCGGAAAAGTGTTTCAAACGAGCGGAACAAACTTTCTGGAGAGTGAGTGACAGGCAGGGGCTCCTTAGGATCGTAGATTGACTATGTTTCATCCTAGCTACTGTAGGTCGGCCGAGGGCGAGGTGGCAGCGGTAAAGACGGGCCGAGAAGGGGTGGCGTGGCGTGTGCGTGTTGTTGAATGGTAACCCCGGCCGGAAAAGGGCAACGTTCTCGTCCTCGTCTAGCTCGTTCCGCCTCGCCTCGCTTGCCTCGTCCGCTCTTCGTCCCTGTTCGGGCACACTCGCCCTCTTCCCAGCTTCCATAGTCGGCACACTTACATCGCCTACTCCTTGCCACCCTTCACTCTGTCATGAGCAGCGCAGATGCTGCATCACTCTCCGTGCCTTCCTCTTCCTCCACATCCGGCCCTCTCTCCCCTTCGTCCTCAGGCACCGGCGATCCACCTACCGAACTACACGCGCCCCATTCCACCCCGTCCACACATGTTCTCTCCACCGCACACGATGCCGTACTCGATTCTTCCGTCACCAACCTTACCTCGGACGTCGGCGAAAATGCGTTCATGATAGTTGAAGGGGAGAGCCAGGACGGCTCGGTGGATGATGCGGGTCACGAAAGCGTGGACGTGCAGGGCAGAGAAGGCGTTATGGTCATGGACAACGGAGATGATGGTCAGCAGTGGTTTCCTGAACATGAAAACCACGAGCTCAAACGCGTCAAGGTACGTCTATTCCCTCGGTACCTTTCTGTGCAATTTTTTATGTACCCGGGTCGTGCCCATTCCACACACGCGGGAAACGCTCACACGCCCTTTCCTTTTTCCAGGTCTATGAACTCGTCGAATCGCGTTGGGTCGACCAAGGCACCGCCCTCTGTTTCGGTCAATACGAAGATGGCGAAGCAGCCCTAGTCGCGAAAGCGGAATCAAACATGTCAGAGATCATCCTCAAGACAACTATCCGTTCCAGTGACGTGTATCAGCGCCAGCAAGGTCAGTTGGTTCACACGCGCTCGTCTTATTCGGTCGTGTATTCATGCGGTTTCCTTGGCCAGATACTCTTATCGTCTGGACAGAGCCGGATGGTGTCGACTATGCGCTCAGTTTCCAAGATCCTGAGGGCTGCATGGAATTGTGGAATTTCATACTCGAAGTGCAAAGCTTGCGCGCGAATAGCGGTGGTGCGTGCCATATATTTCTCGCATTCTCCTACAGAACGTGATCAGTCCGCTTACAGATCAACAAGCCGAGTCGTCGTCTCCGCTGACAGGACCAGAGCCATCGATTACGACAGCAAGTATCATACGCACTGGGCATCTGCCACAGCCCGCGCTGGGAATCATAATGGAAATTGATCGTGCTATCCGCACGCTATGTCGAACGCCAGTCATTAAGGACAAGATCTGCCAATACATTCAGCAGGCCGTCCGTAGTCTCCTGGACATATATGCGCCACAAACTTACTGCTTAAAATTAGGATTATATAAAAGCTATGATTGACGTCATGCATCAGGCGGAAGATCTGGAGAATCTCGACAATCTCCATTCCCTTTGTGCTTTAGTGCAAACTATACGTGAGTTGTTATTGTGCCACGACCACTTCGGTTAAAGTGAGACAAGACTGAATACATTACGTAGTCATGATGAGCGATCACAGCATGTACGATCACATTTTGGATGACGACCGTTTCTTTGGCGTACTTGGCATGCTTGAATGTATGTCTCTCCCAATATGTTATACTATCACTCACCATTCATTCTCTCCAGACGACCCCGAATTTCCCCATCACAAAGCCAACTATCGCGACTTTCTTCGCCATTCGACTCGCTACCATCAACCCGTCACCATTCACGACCCTCTCATTCAGAAGAAAATACATCACACCTATCGCCTCCTCTTTCTCAAGGACGTCGTCCTCGCCCGAGCCCTCGATGACTCTACGTTCAATGTGCTCAGTTCATGTATCATCTTCAACCAAATCGACATCATCACCCATGTGCAGAACGATGTGCAGTTCTTACAGGACATCGTCGACCTGTTTATCCGTCCTTCCATTTACCTCAACGGTACCAAGAACAAGATCAATGCAGGCACAAACTCCGATCCCATGTCAAATGGCGTCGATGTTGATGAAGATGGTCGTCGCCGTGAGGTCATTCTTCTTATCCAACAGCTGTGTATCATGGGAAAGAACGTGCAACTACCGACGCGTATGGCGCTCTTTAAGACACTCGTCGATCGAGGGATCGTGCACCCCGTACAGTGGGCGCTTAGCCAACCGGAAGGAACAGAGCCTGGACAGCAGATGATCGCAGTAGCAGGCGAGGTCCTCATCACTTTGCTGGACCATGACGTGAGCGGTGTTCGTGAACATGTGGTGAAACAGTGCGAGGGCTTCGAGACCCGTGAGATCCTAGACGATTCTCTGCTCACGTTATTATGCGGGTTGATGGTTCGGAGTCGGGATCTCGCTGTGCAGACGCTGGTGGGAGACTCATTAAGGTTGATATTGGAGATGCCTCCTCCGGAAGTTAATGACGTTGTGCGTCTTTCTTATCATCAGTGATCGGACCTCATTGCTGATTTTTTTTTCGTTTTTTGGACAGCAAACGCCGGCCAAGCCATTTTCTCGGACAAGGGATGACGCTCGGACAGAGAAGTTCCTCGACTATTTTTACAAACTTTGTATACATTCACTCCTCAAACCCATCTTTGACGTCCCGAATCACAAACAACACCCGCCAGGTACTTTGTTATCACTTAGTCACCAGTTCAGTCAATTAATTCATTCCAGATTCGAATCTTATTTTAACACGGGAAAAGACGAACCTTTATCTATCTTTATGCGACTTGTTATCCACCTTCGCTTTACAACATACTTTCCGAAGCCACTTCTACATGCTTACTTCCGGTATATCCTCTCATGTTGCCACTTTGTTGTCTAGTAAAGACAAGCATCTTCGTCTTGGTCAGTTGTCCCCCATCACGTCCGTCGCGTGACCTTAACCCACGCTTCTCGGCAGCTGCCCTCCGTTTCTTTCGGATGCACCTCAAAAATAATAACCGGAATTTCCTTAACCATCTCGTCAAGCTAGAGACCTTCAAACCCATTATCGAGCTGACCATCAAGGAGTCTTATCGCGATACCCTAGTCAACTCGTCATGCCAAGAGTTCTTCGAATTTATGCGTCGGGTCTGTCTCGCCTATCTTTCCTTTTTGCTTAATGCTTACTCCGATACAGGAGAACATGAAGGATTTTATTGCCCATGTCATGACAACCTATGAAGATCGGATGAAGCAACTGTCCGAATCTCGCTTTTGTGGACAATGCTTCAGAGGTTTCATACGTCGTTACGAGATGAACATCCATCCCCCACCAGAAGCCGAGGAAAAGGCTCTACCAAGGTCTGCTTCCGATCTCAGACTCACGACCCTATCTGACACATTCCCAAGTCAACCGGCCGAGATGCGGCGCGTCGATCTCGCCGAGGAGTCCTACTTCAACACCGACGACGAAGAGGACGACGACGCACCCGGCCCACACCCCGCACCGACTCCTTCCCCCCTCCCACCACTCCACTCTCCCCCCCTCTCCCGCATCCAATTCGCACAAAAACGCAGACGGCAACGTACACCCGGCATCCCGCTGCGTACCGGCGGTGGCGGCGGCGGCAGCACGCAGCGCGCGCCAACGCCAGCAACGCCCATCCACCTCCCACGCACCCCACCCATCAACGCGCTCGTCGACTACCGAGACGACGACGAACCATCTTCAGATCCCGAAGACGCGCTCCTCGAGTCCCTCGTCTCCGCCAACAAGCCGGCGGCGGCCTCCACCTCCAGTGCTGTCACCATCACCACCCCTACCCCCGCACCCGCAATCACACCAATAACAACAACAAGCACGACGACAACAAATACCGGCGGAGGGGGGGGATTCGTGCCCTTGCGAGCGGAGAAACGCAGGCGTGCGGAGGAGGACGAGGACGAGTCGGGCCTCGAGCGGCTCGTTAGCGGCAAGTCGAGACGTCCTGCCAAGGTGGCGTCTTCGACTGGAAGTGGGGAGGAAGGCCCGAAGCGCATCCGGCTACGATTTGGAGCGGCCAGTTTGGCGGCGGCGGCGGCGTCCACGCTGCCCACGGCGGCTCGCTCAGAACCAGGTACGAAGGACGGGGACACAGGATAAGACACTTCATTCAGCAACTTCGTTCATCGACCCTCGTGTTACGTTACACACATGTTCCACTTTAAATGTTTTTTGTGCATATCTCGCTCTGCCTCTCCCTCCCCAGTAGATAGATGATTGTGCTCTCCTGTTTGTGTCGACATGTATCCTTGTATTCACTTTGTGATCATCCGCAAATAGCGTGATTTCACATCCACATCCAACATATGTCGAAGTAGATTTCGCAAGTATATAGTATACATGGGGCTGTGCAGAAGCAAATTGTACCCGACGACGGGGAGGCTAGTAAACGGGAACAGCAACATGGTATGCAAGAAGTTCGAAGACAGAAAAAAGGTTGGTGAAGACACGGTGTGGGTACGAGTATGATTACGAAGCACGTGTGTATATATCAAGATGAGTCGCGGAGAAAAGGTTAAACGATATGGCGATGCAGTGAAATGAAGAGTCGAGCGAGTTGTGTGAACAGAAGATTAGGCGGCAACATGGTGGAGAAATAAATAGATAGATACGAACAAACAGTCCGTAGGTGGGTGCGTGAACAAAGACCGAAAGATGACGAGAAAGATGGGGGAGAAATGTATGTTCATATATAACTGCTACAAACGTATGCCGTTGCCATCTCTAAGCACTGTTTTGCGACAGAGCCGACATGGCATGTATGGGCTGTTGCTGTTGTTCAATTGTGTCAGAAATGAGATTGCCGTCGTTGTTATTGCTATTGAGAGGATTGAGAGAAAAGTTCGTATGGTTCGTCTGCTCGGGTATCGGTGAGAATTGATTGCTACTATTGCCAATTGAGGGAAGCGGAGATGGAGAGATGCCGAAAGGTGAGAAGGACGAAGGCGACAAGGATGCTGTAGACGAGGGACCCATGACAAAACCGCTTTGTCGAGGGAAGATGCCTTGATTGAAAGATGCATGACCTGGTGGAGGGGAAACAAATCGTGGTGGCGGAGAAGCGACGTTGAAGCCGTAGTGAGAGACCGGTGATGTGACATCGCGGCCAGATTTCTGGCTCGCGTCCAGTTGCAACACCTCCGCAGGGAATGCCCCACCCGAAGAGACCAATCCAGCTGGCGGTTGCTGAGGGCCGTTCACTGGGTTGGTCGGCGTCCGCACGCCGAGAGGGTTCTTGCTATAACTGATTCTGATGCCCCCACCTTTCACGAGTCCGCCAAGAGTGGAACCGTAGAGTTCATTCAATGCTTTAGTGGCATGCTGAACGTCCACAAACTGTCCGAGAATGGCCGTCAATCCCTTGTAACGCGACGCGAGAAGATGAACTGACCTCGACAAAGCACATGGGTCCATTGCTCTTCTGCCGGAAGCAAAGCTTGCGGAAGCCAGGCTGAGTAGAGAAGAGATTCCTCAGGCTGTCTTCCAGATGATTCGGCCCATAACCAGGGAGTGGGGGTGAACTTGGAAGATTGCCCACGTAAAGCGTGTTTATCTTAAAATGTGTCAGAGTGGTCTACAACAGATTCGAGTTGCAGGAGAGACTCACAGGAGGATTCTGGTCAACCACGCCATTTCGACCACTCCTCTCCGAACTTGCGCCCGACGCAGGACTCGGTAGTTGAGGCGATGTTGAGCCTGTCCCACTTGGTGCATGTGAAGAGGCGGTACTGACTGCAAGTGATGCCAAGGATCGAGAAACCTCCTCTTCGACACTGCCTTGAGAACCGGCGGCGCTGGACCCACTTGATATGGGAACAACGGTTTCAACCCCAGATGCCGCGGGTGAGTACGCACGTGGACGAGACGGGAGCGAGGGATGGACGGTCTGCTGCGAAGGCGTAAAGGAACCAATCGTGGGACCAGTGAACGACATAGTGTCACGTGGAAGAGGGGACAATTGTGGCGGATGTGAAGGAGGGGATGATGGACGTGGGGGTAGATTCGAAGAAAGAGGTACGGACATCTTCCTCGAAGTGTTGCTGTTGGTGGCAGTTTCGCGACCAAGCGTACCCCAGGGCGACACAGCCACACCACGCGATTGTAAAGAACCAATACCTTCACCAGTTGCAGCCAGTAATGAGTTGCCAGAAGGACGCTGCGAAGATGGCACAGAATGGAAGGCGTCAAACGCATATATGTCGCTCGAACGTAAGCGTGCATTGCGCTCTTTGTCAGCCTCCGCCTTCTCCTTCCACTGACGTTCTTCTTCTAGGCGGTCGCGGGCACCCCGGGCAGTAGCGTTACCAAAGGCAATGCTGGCCTTACGGGAAGTGAGTTCGTCATCGTGGGTGTCCAGACGGTTGTCACGTCGACCATTGATCCCGGCAAAACCCATTGCGCCAAGGGTACCAAGCTCGCGCTCGCGCGCACTCAGAGCCTCTCCAGCGGCCTGTGAGCTCAAACCCGCTAGACCATTCATCCCAGGCATGTTTGCAAGAGCCTCTGGTGGAACCGATCCACCACCAGTGCCAATCATAGAAAGTTGGGGAGGAAGAGGGCCGATGCCACGTTTGGTGTGTAGATTCTTCTTCGCCATCTCGGCTTTGAGAACTGATCCCTTCTCAATATCAATACGGCGACCTTGCAAAGTGTCTCGAGCCTCCAGGGCTTCTGCACGAGTTCGAAACTTTGCAAACCCAATGATCTGCTTGCGAGTTGACATTCCCGTATTGGCACCTGGTCCGGCGGGGCCGTTTGGAACAAGGTGAGAGAAATGCGGATCATCAGTAGGTTGCCATGACGAAGTAGTGCCATCGCGACCACCGTCGACCACAACGCCACCTTGATTTATAGTGACGAGGTTGTAAGGATCGTTGGGGCCACCATGAGAAGAAAAACCTGGGCGGATAGCGTTGGCAGAAGCAGCCGAACCAGAGCCATAAGCGGTCAATTCCTTATTAGGGATCTTCAGCGTCGCCGCTTCAAACCCGGAAGAGAAGGTGAACATGTTCTGGAATTCTCGCTCCTAAAGGGGGAAACAATTGGATTAGCTAAATCGGGATATCAGTTCTCACGCTGATTAATGCTGTGCTCACCTGCATGTCTTCAGGAAAGCCGACAACGAAGATAGTGGAGATTTCCTCTTGGGAAGACGGCTGGGTAGCGTTACTAGCATGACTCGCCTGGGATACAGCGGGAGCCGAGACACTAGCTGGCAAATGTGGCCCATACGGTGTCTGAGACTGCATTTGCTGGGGATGCAAACCGTTCAAAAATGACGTCTGTGTGGCCGGGTGAAGACCGTTCATTTGTGACTGGGGTTGTGGTACCTGAGCCTGTGGTTGTTGAGCACCAGGTGAGAAAAGAGCACCCTGTTTGTGAAGCTGCTGCGTGAACGGATCAACGTTGTTGAAGAGCGCCTTGTTTTGACCTACAAGACCCGGAGGGACTTGAGGTGCGCCAATAAATTCATAATTGTTGCGGGGATGGATGTGATCAAATGCGCTGGTTGCAGATTGGTGGGGTGGAGACGACATGGATTGGGTTGCTGCGTATATATCTAATGGGTAGTTCTGAGAGAGATTTGAGGTGTCGCGAAAGGTGTGGGCGTTAGTGGTGGGGATAGAAGCCTGTCTGCTACGTGCGTTGGAGAACGCATTGAACGCGGTGCTAGTACGATATGGCCCTGGGGGGACCAGATTGTCAAGCTTTGAAAGCTTCTGAGGATCAAGATCCGAGTGAGGGGGGAAATCGGCGTGGATATTGTTATACATGGATGGGGGGTTGAATGAGTCAAAATGATTATGTGGAGAGTCTGAACGGAGGAGGTTGGAACTCGATTGATATTGGGGGGAGCCAACAGAAGAGGAGGCGGACAATGAGGAAGCGAAAGATGGGGCGTTGGGAGCCTCTGAGTCAGAGGAAGAGAGAGGCTCTGCGTCAGCCTGAGCGTCAAGGGAATCGAGGAGAGAACGGTTAATGAAATCCTCGTCCTGGGCTCTTCGTAGAGGCTGGGGATGAACGAACGGAGCACGGGACGAGACGAGAGAAGCCAGGGTGGGCGGTTGCTGTGAGGCGGAGGGTGTGTGTGACTAGGAAAGTAAATTGAGGAATGAAGGAAGCTTTAAAGCATAGAAATATAAGAGAGCACGAGTGAGAGTGAAAGCTCAGCCAAAAGGGAGCCGCGATCGAGTCGAGGAAACACACCGGTCGATGATGGAGCGAAGGAAGCGGGCGTCGGCCGTCCGAGCTCGGCCAACCCACGCAGCATTCCCCCGTTTAAACTTCCCACGCACGGACCATTAAACAAAACAAAAACCTTAACCTTATTCGCCAACTCCGCCACGTGAGCTTTCCCACGTTTACGGAGGCAACCAAAGCCAGAGGAGAGCAGCTCGGCACAGGCTAGGACTCAGCTCGGTAACCTGTGCTCATGATCATTAACATCCTTGGTTGTGTAGTACAACCCGGCGTGCTCTCAATGAGCTCATCATGGGTCCAGGTCATCGCGTGCCCGAGACACCTTCCTTGCCCTTTGTGTCAGAAAGACGTGGAAGAAACCGATATGGCCTTGGCTTTTTATAACTCCGGGAACAGATGGACCAAAGGTAATAGTGTAGCACCCAAGCAAGTGAGACGGTGACAGAGACCAGACGGTCAGCCAGGTGATGGGAGCAAAAGTGATGACGGTCCGCCCGGACAAAGCAGGCGCTTCACGCCAAGTATGCCATGGCGTTTTCCTGTCTTTCACTGTGATAACTCGCAAGGGTCACCTTTGCCCGGTCCGCCTTTTCCTGCTGGACACTGGTCTTGGATACGATTGCGATGGATTCCCGGACGTACACACGTGGCCAAGAGCACAAAAAGGCTCCGTCCCCTCGGGGCCCGATTGCTTTTAACAGGGTCATCATAACGAACGACTTCCCGCGGACTGAAGGGTGCTTGCATGCCAGACGTCTGCTCTGGACCACAAAATGTTTGGGACAGGCAGGCCGAGCAATGTGCGTAGTGCAGGACGCTTTGCATCATTGTACCCGGCCTGATATGCCATGCTTACCCACCGTACCACCTCGCGCTTTCGCCGCATTTCCAATGCACGTCCTCCATGCATGGTTCTTTTGATTGCAGGGTTGTGACTGCAGGGTTGTGTCATCTACGATCTCCTGATCACTGCTACCCTTGGCCATACAGATGATAACACAGGCATTCGATAGCCGCAAGGGGTAATATAAATCCGAGCTTAACCCTTGTTCGAATATGATACGTGAGCTGCTTAGGTTGCCACGAAGCCCAGAGCACACGCTTTTCCCAAAAGGATGCCACGAAGCGGTCACAGGGGAAATGATCATCACTTCAGATTCACGCTTCGGGACAGGGGGTCGGACATGAATAGTGCGTAGCTCTACATCGTACAAGACAGTGATAGTGACAATTTTTATATGATCTCAGCACAACCCCTACTCGTGTAGCAGACGCACACCTTTCAATTCGCCTTTGCAACGAGATGAAACTGACCATAGCCGAATTCCACGGGCACGTATATTCAGGTGTTGTTTCCTCATGGCCACGGACACATTATTCGGACCATTCCTCCCCAGGACTTGTGCCGTGAAAATGTCTACCAAGACAACGGTACTGAGCTGGGGTTCTCTATAAAAGCCCCCGATAAGTGGGCACCACCAGCAGAAGATACACCATGGTCTGGCGTTGAGAAGGAATCGAAGGCAAGAGTTCCAGACAACGTGTTATCCTATCCATTGAAACAACAGCAATTTGTTCAAAGCAAAGAACCAAATCCTTAACTACGTCTCCGTGCGATAGTTATGAATACAATTTTACGTTTCAATTCCTGTGTCTTGTTCCAGGTTAGTTTGTGATGCTCATATTTTTCAAATGCGACTTGCATGCGAGAAAAAACAAAAGCAGCGTGACAAAAAGCCATAGTCGGTTAATTCCCCTCTGTGAATCGCAAAACGAAGTTGACTATAACGGAGACTGCACGTGAATCAGAACAATATTCAGAGGTGACAATTGATAGCAGCAAACCTAGTAGTGCGGCGCAGAGCAGTGTCTAGAAACGCCAGATTGAAAATTGGGCATGGCATACAACACGGAAGCGCAAGGCACTCACGGGACCGAGTCGATCATCGAATGGACCCCTACCGCCTCTGCGGATGGAGTTGGCACGCCAGTGATAGGTGTACAAGGCGTAACCCATGATGCCGACAGCTAACTCTCTGCTATTAGCCTCGGCCCTGCCTAAAATATGACATGTGCACGAACCGACGAGAGAGAACACTGCAGCACTTATTTTTCCCACCTAAAAGGATACCTTAAGCACGTTTTAAGGCGCCAAATAATGTAGACGCTTGCCCTATCGCCGAAATTGAGTAGGCCGACGGCGAGCCCGCCAAGGACGACAGTAAAGTGAAGCCATGAGAGAAAAGTGCGCTCGTTTGCAAAGGAAACCTTTGGTTCAACACGAACTGGAAGGGCAATGCGCTTGTTTGCAGTGCGCTGGAGGAGGGGTTGGGTCGACATGAGAACGGAGGAAGGGCGGCGAGGTGGATACAGATGTGGATGTGAAGGGGTGTATATAAAGTGAACAATTAAATTAAATATTTATTTATCGTGCCTGGTTTTGTTCCTGGCTTTCACGACACCATACGCGATTTCATACGTGAACTTCAAAAACCAACTGGCAGGCATGGTATCATCAAATATCGTAGCGCTTCCTACAGACGAAGAAGGTACGTCTCAGCGTATCGTCTCATTATATAAAAACGAACCATCGTCAGATGCTATCATCCATTCACGTATCACGAATGATGAACGCGCTCTACGCCGCGTCGTTAAAAAGTTCATCAACTACACGACTATCGCATACCCGCTTGACACAGCTAGCACGGAACAACCAAATACATCAGTCGAGGATGCTCGCGAGGCTTTCTTACTAGAGCTGTCGTCTTTCAGCCTTCAACTGAAGAAAGTCGAGATGGTCTGCGAAGCAGAGGCACGACAGGTTGAGGAGTACTATCGGGAGAAACAACGCATAGGTGGGCCGTTGACACCCTAATTATTCGTTTCATAATGACGGGTTCTCTTTTGCAGAGGATGAGCACAACTCGCTCAAAGGCCAGATCGAACAACTGAAAACTTCGTTGGAGCACGCTCAAGTAGAGAGAAAACGCAAAATCGAATACGACAGTTTTGCCGAGAAAATCAATACTCTTCCAAGTCGTACAGAACTGGAACGGTGCGATCTGTGAAATCGCTGCAGTCCTCTTAGTTGACGAGACAATCTAGATCGATACAACTCTTGCAGAATGATATGGCCGCCATTCGAGGGGACCAAGAGGCCCAAAGTCGACATCTACAGTCACAGAGGACATCTCTCATCTCCATCATTTCGGATCTTGGCTCATTACGGCTCATGACCAAAGACACTGGAGCGGAACCGTCTCGACCTGTCACCCCTGACTTGGATGCAGCGACGAGCGAAATGGATGTGCCTCGGTCCCCGCCAGCTATCGCAGTAGGCAGTGAAGAAAGTTCAAAGGAGGAGGGTGAGGAAGGCGAAGCTGAAGAAGGCGAAACCGAAGAGGTCGAGAAGAGACAAGGAGATGGTCAGTCCTCGGATGATATCCCCCTCTCCGCCATCCTGAATCCTACGGCGCGCGTCTTCGTCTCAACCCGAAATTCTGCACCACCTTCTCGACCCACGCGATTACATTCCAATCCCATAGGCTCGGGTCCATCATCTACGCCTCCCCAGCAAAAGTCAGACGACGACATTGAGATGGGGGAGCTAGCAGAAGAACGTGGACCCTTGCGGAAGAAAAGGCCGCGCCGGGAAGATCTCGAAGAAGGCGAAGCAAGTGACGAAAGTAGCGAGCTTTCCGATCCTCCAGACGACTAGCCACTTTCACGTCCATTCTATTGTCGTCATGCATCCCTTTCCTGATTAACCTGCACATCGAAAGACATGAAGTCTCTCGCACATGTTACTGGGCCATGAAAATTAGATTGTGCTAACGTCCGTATCGCCTCCATTATCTCCTTGGCCGCCGGACGCTGGTCTCCGTGCTGTGAGACAGTATCGTATTCCCCCGCGTACCTTGCCGAGAAATGATTCAAGATGAGTTTTCGAGCATCTATGCGTGTCGCAAAAAGCGCCGCCATTTGAGGAGTTGAATGCCCACGCGACTGTGAACGCTGTTCAACGATGCTGTGCGTATCACCAGTTTTCGTCTCAGGGTCGATACCTGGCAGATGCGCATTCGTTGCTTCGTGTATCAGCACGTCTGTGCGCATCGCCAGCTCCGCGATAGGGCTTGGATCGTAAGTGTCCCCCAGAATCGTGATCTTTCTCCCGGGGCGTTTTGAGGGACCTTGGAGCACCGTGCCGTCCGACAGCCGGACAGATTCCCCTTCTTGGAGTCGCCGCATAGCTGACATTGGCGTTCCCGTGCGCTTCAAGTGAGGCACGTACTGCTTGGGATCGATCTTTCCTGGTACAGGGGCTTCCGTGATCACAAAGCCAACACAAGGAACTGAATGCATGATCGGTGCGGCCGAAACGGAGAAGTTGGCACCCCGGTAAACGTCTGGCCAGGTGCCGTCAACTTGCTGAATATCGCGCCCGGAAAGCTCAGCGCTATGGCGAGGTAACAGGGCGACCGAGTCGGGAAAGTCACTTGGTAATCGCAATTCGTGCACGACGTAGGGGCTGCTGAGAAGGGTGTGCGTATAGTTTAGTCCAGTGCGCACATACGCCCGAGTGCCATATGGCCCATATATTTCCAAAGGCTGAGGGTTGTTGTCTGAGGCACACATCCACACCGCGATTTAGGGCGTGACTCACTTCTGCGTCATCGAGGACTCCCGAAGCCCTCGGGTCCAAAGCTTCGTCGATCATCCCCCCCGCCCCGTTGAGACGACTCGCGAGCAGTGGCAAAAGTCCAAATATGTGATCTCCTGACAGCCCAGTCCAGTGATCAACACGCTGTGAAGATCAAAGTGTTGACACACCATGGGTATGGGTAATGAAAATCTTGGATATTCTTCCCATCTTTACAGCGCTCTTTTGTATCTGGTGCTGCGTGCCTTCGCCGCAATCAAATAGCCATACATCTCCGTCAAGCCGGAGGGCAAGGGCGGAGTGATTTCGTGTGCGCGAAGGCTGCGCAGACGCCGTGCCGAGAAATGTGATGTTGATGTTCGACATCGTAAGTTGAGTGGTGTGTATCTGGCGCCAGATAGGGGTAGTGTACCGAGGGTGTAGAAAGCGCAAATTCACAACAAACATGTATCGTCGGAGTAGGTCAAGAGATTAGAGTCATGGTAGACACAGAACGTCTCGACTGCGCTAGTATGCTTGGGGCCAATGTCCCCCGGAGTGCTAGCCGACAATTAGAAATACAAGCCTATTCAACACCATTCATCTACCCACGACACTATACGGCATGCCAAAAACGCGCAGTGCTAGCACAGCTAAGCCGTCGTCGTCGCGAGTTGACGCGACATTGACAGAGGTTGGAGAACTACCTGGCGACTTGGAGGCATGTGCTAAGTCTCCGGGTCGACCTTTAGTAGGACTGAAGGTATACATAATTCTAGAACCATCTTTCTGCTTTGCAGCACGGAATTCGGGATCTGCGGAAGACACAGGAAGACTTGTTTGCACAAAATCAACGGCTGCGGTGTGAGATAGACCGCCTGCACAATCAAGCAGATGTGTCCATTCAACCAAGTCCTGTCAAGTCAGGGGGGAGGAGCAACTCGTTACAGATGAAAGTGAAGGAGTTGGAACACAAGGTTCGTCGGCTGAAGAAGGTACTGCGCTTTAACTTCGACAAACGAGACTGCGTCGCTCACTCACTCGGATCAGGCTCATGCTCTCGACCGCAATAAAATACGACAGGTACGTCGAGCTTGACTTGGCTGCACAGTGAATGTCATATTATACAGTTTCAACTGAAAGAAGCCCACAAAGACGCGGAGGAACTACAAGACAACGAACTACATGGTGTGCCTGACGTAGAGCATGAAATGAAAAAGGTAACTTCAGAGCTCTATCTCTGCTTCGAACGTCAATGTATCACTTGGACTCAGATGTTGCGGAACTTTCATCGGGTCATTTCTAATCCATCCTTGGAGGAACAAGAGGAGTGTTCAATTTGCGCGGAAACAATGGAATTGAATAAATGTTCCAGGTACGCATCACATTGCTCATAATGTCAAAAGCTTCTAGTGACCACGCACGGGTGCCTCAAGCCTACCCTGCCAACACGTATTCTGCGATAGCTGCCTCTCCAACCTCTCCAAAATTGGTGATGGCGAAAGGATTAGCTGCCCACAGTGTCGCAGGGAAAGCCAGGTTGAAAGCTTTGACGCGGTCGAGTTCACAGCTACGCAGCAATGGGACCAGCTGCTCGAGATCGCCCAGCAGTTTGCGGCACTGGAGGATCGACTGGGACCAGACACGAGTGAAGAAGAAGAGGAGGAGAAATTATGGGAGAACTTTATCGATGATGATGACGGGGAAGCCAGGTTCGGCGTCGCTTATGGAACTGCCGACAATTCTGATTATAGGACTAGTTCCGAGTCTCGTGATCGTGACACAACCCCGGACACGATGCCAGAAGGAGCACGGAACCAGGATGAGAATGAGGACAGCGACAGAGAGTTTGTTCCGTATGCCCAGTCAGGTGTCGGTGAAAAGAGAAAGAAGCTGGAACGACTGGCGGCTCGGAAAAGGCGGCTACAGTAAAGCATGTGACTTTGACGCGTACACGTGATGTAATCTTTGTCGCGGGTTTGAGCAAACATATGTCAATAAGAACCGCGTCGACCGCGGAGTCGGGCTCGGAGTCGGGCTCACAGTCGAGTCGATATCTATGATTTTAAGCACTTCGCCCAGGAAGGCAGTCCCTCTCGCCTCAGGTGATGATTGGGAGAAGCTTGCCTCTCTTCCTTCAGTCACCAGGCGCGCATTCTTTTGTGGTGTGGTGGTAGAAAGCGAAGAAGGGAACGCGATAAGCGAAGGTGAGTTGACTTGGTTGTGTGTAACTTCCTGTCTCACATCTAGATAGGTGTTCAAGAACTCGTCGCGTCTCTGGGAGAGCCCCTCGCTCTCAACGATACGGTGCAGTCCGACTCCTTGGAAAGGGATGATGCCAATGCTGTGAGTCCTTTGTGGATGGCGCGTAACATGATGCAACTCCCAATTACCGATAATGCCGAGGGTACCACAGACTAACGACTTTATTCAGGACATCGAAACAGGATCACAAACAATGGCCGACCCATCTGCCATCGAAGACATTCTTAACGAGTTTGTAACTACCGAACAGTCTTATGTCAGGCGGCTTCGTACCCTCAAGCACGACTACGCGGATCCATTGCGCACATTTGCCCGGAGCAAGGATACAGCCATCATATCATTATATGATGCAAATATCTTATTTGGCAACATTGATAACCTTCTACCCGTAAACGAAGCACTATTGGCCGACCTGGAGAAGATGATATCCCCCGAAGGCCCACAAACGGTAGGATTCATCGGTGATGTTGCTCTACGCCACTTCAAGGACCTTCGTGGCTTTGAACAATACAAGCAATACTACGTCAAACGGGAAGAGGCGCAGTCAATTTTCGAGCGTGAAATGTCTAGGAAGTCATCCGGGTTCGCGGGCTTCATTGACGTGAGTCTCCTACAATGTTTGGATTCTGGGTTATAGATTTCTCTTCGTCTACAGCGAATCAAATATTCCTCCGCCGACACGAGGAACCGCATTGGGCTACGCGAACTTCTGATGGACCCCGTCCAGCGAATACCGCGGTATACTTTGATGCTTCGCACAATGATTAAACGTATGCCTACCGGCGACTCGCAGCGCGCAAAGCTCCTTGAGGCCGTAGAGGTTGCAAGTAAAATTGCTCTCGCAGAAGTCGACGAAGAGACTAGGCGTGCGAGCGTCATGTTCTGCTTGCGCACTACAATCGATGGATTTCCCCCTGGTCTAATATCGAATTCGCGGCGCTTAATCGACTATATCGATGTGGAAGATACGTTCGTCGAAGGACTTCCTTCGACATCTGCAGGTGGGAGTTCGACACTTGAACCGTTGCACTGTACGCTATTCCTGTTCGACGACAAGCTTATGATTGTCAAGCGATCTGGGAATGGAGAGAAGAGTGGCCAAGTCTTGGCTGGGCTTGATCAGCTGGAAAAAATTGCGAAGGGCAGCGGTGTACCATCAGGGCTCAAGAAGAATGGAATGAGTTGCAAGGGGATCGTTGACCTCACGGACGTGGTGGCAACTGATGTGGGTGGTGCTGGTGGGTGTCTCCTTGTATGAGGGAACCGATTCTCACCACTTGAAAGATTTTCATCTTTACCTTGAGAAACCCCCACTGGATCAGACCGACAGATGGTCGGCGCGCCCTTTCAGACCTCTGTCTGTGGTGTTTCCTCCTCATGCCCCCAATTTCCATCCGCAGCGCTCAGAAACAGACAAGGCGCGCTTTCTAGAGAACCTCTGGCTCTCACAGGCTAATTTCCGTGCGCGGTCGGGAAAATCGGTAGTCCTGCGCTCTGAGGAAAGAGAGGTAGAATCCCGGGGAGGACGCATCACGTATGCTCGGACGTATTTCAATGTCTACCAGAGGACTGCATTCTTACAGGAACCGCAAAAGGTAGTTTGCAAGTTGTACCGATGCATCCCACTAACCAGCCCACCGCAGACGAAAGTGGTATTACACATCGACGAACTAGGTACATCCGACCCGATACCATTCGGCGTTACTGGTCCACCTTTCGTATCAATTCGGGTTCAGCCTATGGCGGGAGCACTATCTCGCTACAAGGTTACTTCTAGTGACCCCAATGATGAATCGGAGGAGGACATTGTCCAGAATGGTCGAGTCACCGACCGTGTGGTTCACACGAGTGAGTGGCCTTGCCTTGAATTGTCGAACGTAGTTCTGACCACGCAATAGTTCACCAATACGGCCTCTTTAAATTTCGAACGGGAAAGAATTCCCTTCCCCCCACACCCACCGCTAGTAGTCGTTCTCGTGCTGCAATCTTCGGACTCGACGTGATTTCGCGCAACCTCTTCAATGCCTTCCCCGGAAGCAGTCGGGGCGACATCTTCGGTGGCTCCATCAATGGCTCACGGCGATCCAAAGCATCTACTTCACGCTCCTCCGTCTCTGCACCAAGCTCGGACGGGAGCTTCACACGCTTCTCACAACGCTCAAGCTCAACGATTACCGCAGCAACCAGTGTCTCCAGCATGGAGGATGATACACGCAACGGCACAAGGTCGTCCAGATCAAAGTCGAGAACGCGACGACTACTTGGCCGCAGTCGGTCCCCCAAGGGATCTGGAAGCGAGCCAGAGGTCTCACCCAAGCGCCCGACCTCACGATCTGGATCATTATCGAGCTCTTTCTCCAGAGAACAGAGCCCTGCTCTCGATGAGGCATACGACGCCTGTGAGGTGGTTACAGAGAGACGGAATATGGATGAATCTGAGTGGGATCTCACAATGCGCCTGGAGCTGGCGAGACGCAACAGTCAAAACCAACATTCGAAAGGGACTGTGGAACAACCGCCGTGGGATGGACCGGTTGAAGAGACAATATATGAAGGTTGGACGGTTGTCTGCCTATTCGTAGTCCGGTGCTCATTGATTTCGTTTTACAGACCATCCACCAGAGCCGTTCCGGCCATCGTCTCGGGCATCAGGCAGTTGCCTTAGCCAACGTTCAACGACACCAACAAATCACTCGTTGCCCGTGCCACTGACTGATGTCGACGAACCTTCCGAACGTGTAACATCACGGCACGCTTCAGGAAGCCGCCCGCGCGGTCCACGTAGTCCTTCGCCTCTCCCACCCGGCTCGAGAGTGAGCCCGGAGCTAGATTTCGAAAACCTCGATTCGGCATTGGAAACGACACTCCTCAATCTGGACCGCCCACCGGTTACACCTCCAAAGTCTGTTTCGCCCCTACCCCGAAGCCGGAGACAACCATTCGAGCCAACCGGGAACACAGAAACGACACCTAAATCTATTCCTCATGGTGTACAAAAGACCCCGAGCATCATAGAACCCCTGGTTATCAAGAAGAAGGATTCATTACGCACTTCTACGGGGGAGTCGCCCTCCAACCGCAAGACATACCCCAGGACACCACCCAATATACGAGGGCGACTTGTATCACCTCGACGAATATCACCTATAGTACGCCAGAAGAAGATAGCGTCATCTTCCAGGTCCCCCCAGAAAGATATCGATCTTCCGAGATTGCTTAGGCTCGTTGAGTCGATCAAAGATGAAGTAAGTGCTCCCATTGCGAAATCGTTCGGTCTTGTATCACTAACGAATCCGTAGCTTGACACGTCCAGAAGGGCCGTGAAGCGTATCAAGTTGGACAGCGAGCAACTACCATCAACGTGGGCGCCTTCTGATACGGAAGATAACTTCTCAAGACCGCACAGACCCGGAGGGTTGCAATTATCTCCGCAAAAGAGCAGTGCAGCAATGGTATGGGCGGTATCTCTTTGCAGGTGGCTTCCCTACTGAGCTATGACTTTTTCCAGACAAAGGCAGCGCAAGAGCGCATGGAGGAAATGCGGCAGCTCATTAACAAGCGCGGCGGAGAAGCGGAGAAGCGGCCACAGTTCAGAGGCTCAAAAGAGGTCGTCGGGGCTAGCACTGATACCGGCCGCGCTGGGGACTGCCTAAGATCTATCGAAGATGCCGCTTTAGAGGCCGATAAGAGCCTATTGCGCGCCTCATCGAACCAGGAAGCCCTAACCGTCGACCTCGGGCTTGTGGCAGCAGACCTGAAGGAGGTGAGCGTCCCCCTGTAATTTGCGGCTCATGACAAGGCACTGATTCTCCTTCACAGAAAGCAAACCTTCTAGAAAAGTCTCGTGTGGAGCTCCAGAGCACCAAACGACAGTGTGAACTGGTGAAGAGTCTTCTGGCAGACGCCACTGCAGAAAATGAGATCATGTACGAGGTGAGCGCTTCTCTCTCTCCCCATCGTATCAGCCGCTCGACCTGACTCTCCCCGGGACATAGGCGTTCAACGAGGAGCTTGACGGGATGTTCAATGATGTACGCCTTCCCGAGACGGACGCGTGGGCTGCGATGACGCGAGACCTCCGCCAATGCAAAGAGAGCCGTAATGCGCTCACGAAGGAAAATTCGTACGTTTTTCTTTGTTCGGTGGATCTCGGGTCGCGACAACAACAAGCTTACTTTTCCCCGTCTTAGGCAACTCAAACGGCGATTGATAGAATTAGAATCCGAGCGGGAAGAGTAAGTCCCGTTTTGTTGTTCGCCTCCCCCACATCATCATTATCCCCACACCGAGGGTTCTAAACATTCTCCCTGACAGATGGGGTACACTTCTGCGCCGGCATGGCTTGATCTCCTGACGAACTCTTTTGCATCTGAGAATGACGTTATATGTATTGTACCATTTGCTGTCATCATGAACGTGGTTATGTATCTACATTATCTTAGACATGTTTACTTTGAATGTACCAGTTGGGTTAGCCTGACACATGAGGGACAGGCTCCCGTGCTCGGTGCTCCAAGAAAAGTCTGAATGATGAAGACGAGCTACAGGGCGATGACCCAATGACGTGTGGCGTGTTGAAAGTGGAGAGAAAGTTGACGATTATGAAATGATGAAACCGATTATGAAAG
>QFDV01000517.1:0-16009 GCA_003315845.1 Lactarius trivialis
AATAGTCGAGGAATACCCCTTTGATAATGCCAGATGCAAAGGCGTGAATTGAGTATCATTTCGTACGGACACGTCCACGCCATGCTTGATCAATAGTCGAGCGAGTTCAAGATAACCCTCTGACGACGCCAGATGCAAAGGCGTGGACTGATTGTCATCCCCTGCATTCACGTCCGCACCGTGCTCAAGCAATACCTGCACAGTTCCGGCAATCGCGGTAGTCCTGCTTCCTAGGCTTGCAAAGGGGTAGTTTCGGACCTGTTCTCTTACATCAGCCTTGTAAAAAGAAAGAATGTTGCTTTTAACACTCACGCAAGCCAATGCCAGATGCAAAGGCATCTTGCACATCCCATCCAGCGCATTGACGTCTGCGCCATGCTCGATCAATAGTCGAGCAATTTCAAGATACCCGTTTGATGAAGCCAGATGCAAAGCCGTGGATTGAGTGAAATCCCGTGCAGTCACGTCCGTGCCGTGCTCGAGCAATATTTGGACAGTTTCGGCAATTACGTTAGGCTCCCGCTTACGACGTGCTGAGTAGCCGTCATTCTATTCATTCACATCAGCCCTGTGCTGTAACAAGAGTCGCAGAGTTTTGACACTCACCCAAGTCACTGCCAGATGTAAAGGCATATTGCGCTTCCCATCCAGCGCGTTGACATCTGCACCGTGCTTGATTAATAGCCGCACAGTTTCAGGATACACGTTTGACAATGCCAGATGCAAAGGCATGGAGTCAGTGTCATCCCGTGCGGACACATCGGCGCCGTGCTTGGTCAATAGTTGCACAATTTCGAGAGGCCCGTCTGACGATGCCAGATGCAAAGGCGTGGATTGAGTGTCGTCCCTTGCATTCACGTCCGCCCCAAGCTCAAGCAACACCTGGACAGTTTCGGCAATTGCATTTGGCTCCTTCCTCTGGTGCGCTAAGTATTTGTCCTGTTCTTTCACATCAGCCCTGTGCTGGAACAAGAGTCGTGCAGTTTTGACACTCACCCGAGCCAGTGCCAGATGCAAAGGCATTTTGCAGCTCCCATCCAGTCCGTTGACATCCGCGCCGTGCGTGGTCAACAGTCGCACAATTTCAGAATACCCATTTGACGAGGCCAGATGTAAAGGTGTAGAGTCAGTCTCATCCCGTGCGGTCACGTCAGCGCCGTGCTCGATCAATAGCCGTGCAATTTCAGTATACCCCTTTGACAACACCAGATGCAAAGGAGTGGACTGAGTGTCATCGCGTGCATTCACGTCCACTTTGTATTCGAGCAATACCTGGACAAATTCGGCAATTGCGTTGGGCTCCCACTTCATGTCCTATTCTTTGAAATCAGCAGTGCTGCAACAAGAGTCTTGAAGTTTTGAAACTCACCCGAGCCAACGCCAGATGCAAAGGCGTCTTGCGGCTCCCATCCAGCGCGTTGACATCCGCGCCGTGCTTGATCAATAGTCGCGCAATTTCAGGATACCCCTTCGACAACGTTAGATGCAAAGCTGTGGATTGAGCGTCATCCCGTGCAGACACATCCGCGCCGTGATCAAGCAGTGCCTGGACAGTGTCGGCAATCGCGTTAGGTTCCCTCTGATGGTTCCTCTGGTGCTGTGTTAAGTAGACGTCGTTCTGATCCTTCACATCAGCCCTGTGCTGTAATAAGAGTCGTAAAGTTTTGACACTCACCCAAGTCACCGCCAGATGCAAAGGCACCTTGCGCTTCTCATCCGGCGCATTGACATCCGCACCGTGCTTGAGTAATAGTCGCGTAATTTCAGGATACCCCTTGGACAACGCCAGATGCAAAGGCGTGGATTGAGCGTCATCCAATGCGGTCACATCCGCGCCGTGCTCGAGTAATTCCTGGACAATTTCGGCAATCGCGTTAACCTTCACATTATGGTATTGTGAGTAGTAGCCGTCCTGTTCTTTCAGATCAGCCAAGTGCAGCAATAAAAGTCGTGCAGCTTTGCCGCTCACCCGAGCCAATGCCAGATGTAAAGGCATCTTGTGCTTCCCATCTAGCGCGTTGACATCTGCGCCCTGCTTGATCAATAGCCGCGCAATTTCAGGATACCCCTTTGACAACGCCAGATGCAAAGGCGTGGATTGAGAGTCATCCCGTGTAGACACATCTGCGCCGTGCTCGAGCAGTACCTGGACACATTCAGCAATCTCCTTAGGCTCCCCCCGAGGGCCTGGTGATAAACGGACATTCTGTTCTTTCACATCAGCCCTGTGTTGTAGCAAGAGTCGTGCAGTTTTGACACTCACCCGAGTCAACACCAGATGCAAAGGCATATTTCGCTTCCCATCCAGCGCATTGACATCCGCACCGTGCTTGATCAATAGCCGCACAATTTCAGGATACGTGTTCGACGACGCCAGATGCAAATGCAAAGGCATCTTGCCGTTCCCATCTAGCGCGTTTACATCCGCGCTGTGCTCAATCAATAGTCGCACAGCTCCAGGAGACCCCTTGGAGGACGCCAGATGCAGAGGCGTGGAGTGAGTCTCATCCCGTGCGGTCACGTCCGCGCCGTGCTCGAGCAATACCTGCACAGTTTTGGCAATCGCGTAATCATTCTTTTCTGTTGATGAGTGCGCCTAGTTGTGTTCTTTCACATCAGCCCAGTACTGTAATAAGAGTCATGTCATTATGACACTCACCTGAGCCGACGCCCGATGCAAAGAGGTTTTGCGAACCCCATCGAGTGCATTGACATCCGCGCCATGCTTGATCAATCGTCGCACAATTTCAGAATACGCCTCTGACGATGCCAAATGCAAAGGCGTGGATTGGGTGTCATCCCGTGCGGTCACATCCGCACCGTGCTCGAGCAATACCTGGACAGTTTCCGCCCTCGCTTTAGGCTTCCCTTCATGGAATGCTGGGTAGCGGCCGCTCTGTTCTTTCACATTAGCACTGGCTTGTAACACAGTCGTGTAATGTTGATACTCACCCTAGAGCACACTAGATGCAAAGGCATACTGTTTCTCAGATCCTGCGTAGCGACATCCGCCCTGTACTGCAACAACAGCCGCACAATTGCGACGTGTCCAAGTTCTGATGCCAGGTGCAACGAAGTGAGATTGACATTGTTCTTGGCGTTGACAACGATGCCGTCACGGTGTCCTAGTAGCATCCGAACGAATTCAATCCGCCCATTCTTCGCTGCTAAGTGGAGTGGAGTCTCGCGGTTGTCCTCTCGCGAGTTTGCATCTGCACCATGGTCTAGTAGCCACTGCCCGACATTAACGACTCCATCAATTGCTGCGGCATGCAATAAAGTACGATTAGCATTCCCCCTAATAGCCACGTTCTAGTATATCTGCAATGTGGGTGTGTTTGTTGCGCAATGCGGCCACTATTGGAGTGCGATTTTGACCGACTCGCGCATGTACATCTTCTGGATGCTTATCGACGAGGTGTGCTGCCAGGTCACGGAATCCGCACAGCGAAGCATAGTATAGGGGTGATCTATGAGCGCCGTTAGCATTATATCCCACGAACTTATCCCATGGTGTGCCAGTGTCAATGTCATGCAGTTTGAGCCACGCTGCGAAATGTGGTTTTGCCAAGTCGAAGAGACGTCGCATCCCATCTTCAACACTTGTGGACACCCTCCCGAACTGAGCATGGTCCACCCAGTGCTTAGCGGCATATTCAGCAAAAGGAGAGCTCCTTTTGGCCTGGGCATCATCATCTACGCCGTCGTCCGATCGGAGTAAGATCCCCAAGCAAGCCTTGACAATGACGGTGTGCGCGGGCTCGAGAAGGACACGAAAGTGTGAAACGTCTGCGCTTGAAGTAGCCCAGCGATCCGATGTCAAGAATTCTTTCACCGAAAAGTGCGAAAATTGGACCACCTGGTGAGGGCTGTCGCCGACAACTGCAATCAGGCTGGAGCACATAGACAACAGAGCCTCTTGCTGGTCTTTCCACCGCCAATCCTCCTTCAGTTCCGGTATCTCTTCTTTGGCCCCACCAAAGTCCAGCGCGAGAATCTCTGCGAGCTCCTGGACACGAAGCGGACGGCTGGCCACTGTGAGGCATTGTAAAAGACGATAAGCGTGGTCTCGGTTGGCCGTCACGATTTCCTTCAACAAGCGCTCGTAAGTCTCGTCCAATGATGCGGGCAAATCCCCCAGAACACGCGGGACATCCTGGGGGAGGCAATGTCGCAGGGTTTCTAGCTGGCAGAAAACCCATCGGAACCTCAAATGGAATGAGTCAGAGTCGCCAAGAACTTTAGATGCTCTTACATTCCGTCAGCTCTTTCAGAGAGCGTCTTAATAACTAGATCTTTATCCACATCCCTCCATCTCCTTATCGCCCTAGCCGGGTGTGTGTGTACCACAGATTCGATATATTCAGCGATATCCTTCTTCTGTCCGCTTTCGTCGTGAAGAGAGACTGAATGAGACGCGACCTTCTCAAGGGCGTCCTTGATGTCGACCTCTGGACGGCTCGTCACGCATATATGAAGACTTGGAAGTCGTAGGTCGACGAGGTCCTTCACTAGGTCAAGGACTTCTTCGCGAAGGGACGTCACACCAGAGGTATTGGGACACTCGTCGAGCGCATCCAAGATAAGATATACTGGGCCTTTATCCGGGAGAGAGAGCATGTCCTTTAGGCAGCGCATCAATGCGCTGTCACTGGGCTGACGTGCGCCATCGTCGTGTGCCTTGTAGAGGCGGGAGAGTACGTCACAAAAGGGATCGGAACGAGCAGAAAGTTGGACTAGAAGTGATGGGAGTAGATTGCGGCGGGATCTCTTGTCGTCATCCCGAAAGTCGAAATAAAAATAAGCCATGGAAGCCGTTCCGGCCTCGTACAGTGCGGTAATCCTTTGGATTATTGCGGAGCTGCTCGGTGATCTTAAATTTCCTAGTGCTGCGAGAGTTAAAGTGCGACTAACCACAGAACGCTCTTTCCAGAGCCAGCTACGCAGAGCGCGGTCCGTCAGATCACCGGAACCATCAAGGGTAAGAAGAGCATACGCATCCCGTGGATCCACAGCAGGAAACCAGCTTCTTTCCATTCCTCAAAGATATTGCCGTCACAGAACCACTCCGCGGATCCCTCGTGTTGGAGACCGCGTGCGATGTTGTGGTTTATGGACGGATCCGAAGGAGACTGCCATTCTCTTAGGCTCTCCCGGAGTTGCCTCCCTGTGATGTTGTTAAATACTTGACTGTCGGCGAAGACAGGACTGATGACGAACGGTTCACATCATCTACGTCGTACGCTATTTGTCGCATTACCGATTTTGCTTCCGCTACCGCTTGCTTGCCGTCTAATCGATTGAATGTTAGTGACGGCGTCGGTGAATATCTGAGTACGGTTTGCGCACCATCAATGACCATTTGCACCTTTTCATTGACCATTTTGACATTCTCATCGACACCCTGAACACCTTTATTGACGCCCTGCACTTTCTCGTCGACGTCCTTCACTTGGGTCCCGACGCCTTGCACCTTCTTGTCAACCCCCTCCAGGTTCTCCTTGATGATGTGGGCAATTCTCAGCGACTCCGCGTTCGCCATTCGAGCCTCTTCATTCGTCATTTTGTCTAGCTTTTTCAGACCATCCTCCAGCTTCGTCATTCCCGCCACCTTCTTGAAAAAAGATTCTGCACACATGAGTCTCGAGAAACCTGAGATGAAGGATGACCTCACTCCATCGACTCTGTTTCATTTCCTTCGTGGCTGTACCAAGAATATCGAGAACCTCAACCATAATCTTCACCATCATTTCCGTCATCGCCGGAGTAGGTGGGACATGGGTGTAAACTTCAAGTCTTTGATAGAAATTTTCGATGCGCTCGAAGACATCAATAAGGAGATCTTGGCTTGCTTCGACGTCCTTAGCCGCCTAAGAACCCCCGGCGTCACAAGAACCCGCACGAGTACGTGAACGAGAGCACTTACCAAGAGGAGAACACCGGCACCAGCAAAAATCACCTTGGCCGGAGAGAAAACCTGTCGAATCAGTATCAGTGCGATATCCCCAACAGATCAATTGATAAGCACCAAGCCAACCCCTTCTCCAAGAGTCGCAGAAAACGCATAGAGTACGTTGACAGTTGGGTTAAGCCATCGCTGCAATCTCTCGTCACCACTCCGAGATTGCTCGAACAGGCTGACCTGAACTCGAAGAATGGTCAGAATAGCTGCGGGAGAGTCGCATGCGTGGAACTGGCTGGCGAGAGGATGAATGATAAGATTTTGCTTGGTCTTTCTTTTATATTCTTCTAGAGCATTTTTAAAAATGACATTAAAATTGGAAGAAGTTGCGGGAGTCTTTGAGCCAGAAGCGGGCAAGGAAGCGGGCGATTGACTCATGTTGAGGAGTTGTTGGTTGATAGTGTTGGAAAGCGCTGGTGAGCATCGAAACTCTCGGAAGTTGCCTGGCCCTTGTTGCTATGCGGATGATAGCCGCCCAGTGGCAAAGAACCAACCAGAGAGTTCGATCTGGGCTGGTTGTTGCGGCCGTCCTCCAGTTCGTCCTGTAGAACGGCTTTTCATGTTATCTATGGCCGGCTGGAGGCCTTCAGAAGCGTAGGAGAGCAGCAGAGTATTCACAAGAATCACAACAGAAAGTAAGTTATGACTTCACGGCCACCAACGCCTTGCAGCTGGCACGCGGTCCGGCCAAAGCCGCGGGTCCACTCAGGAGTCACTCAGGGTCCTTCTCGCCTCCTGCGCCACTCCTGGCGCCTCTTGCTGTTTCAGCGAGCGTACATTACAGTAGTCACAGCGATGTCCCTATTACAGTAGTCACAGCGATGTCCCTTCGTCATTCGGCAAGATGCGCGCACCTTGCATAGCCATCCAACATTCCTGCATCGGACCAGTCTCGGACTAGTCTTAGACTCGGACTATGTCTGCTTCCTATCTGTCAACCACACCCATCTCTTTTGATATGCTCGAATCGAATCGAATCAGCTCGGAGGTCTCATCTCATAGCCACCATGGACCTGGTTAGTCAGCCCCACGTTGATGTGAGTTCTATGCCGCGTCCCACACCACCGGCGAACCGGTGGCCGGGAAGGGAACAAAGATCACCTGGTTACTAAATGCCAGCTACGACGGACGGCAGCTGCTACGACTGCGACTGCGCCAGGCGGGTAGGTCTCGGCGGCGTTTGGGGGTGACCTACGATGTTGTGATGGACGTCCCCATGGTACATTACACCGGTTTAACGAGGTCATCCCGTCTGTGACACGGAGTCGAGCGTGCGGCCTGCTCCAAACTTTAACCTTTCACAAATTTCACTCTCGGTTGGTGGAAATGCTAATTGGGTGCGCATAAGGCGTGGCAGATGTTATCGTGTGAAATGCGATCGCACGGGAGGGGACGTAGAGAGGTCGCTACAGTGCCACTTGGAATGACCGTGGTGTCGTCTGAAACATTGACGGGCGGCCACGCGGTTGGGGCTTGGATGGGACACGAGGACGCGGGGTTGGTGCGGACGGGGTGCATTTTCTACTTGGACCTTTTCCTGTGCGCACTGGTGCACATGCCTTGTCCGATTTGTCCCCCTGCCCTTCACGCACGTTTGATTGCGTGAAATGAGTTCCCGGAACGCGACATGAGATGCAGCTCCCACATGGTTCGTATTGTTCTACAGTTAATTGGGGATCACAAGTACTTCCTCATAGCCGCCTGGTAGCGGACAAGATCTGCAACGATGTTGTACAGTAGCGTAACAATAGTACCTCGCTTTCAGGCACAGAGGCAATATCCGGGCCGGACGCCGGATGTTCCGTCCTTCAGTTTGTCACGGACTTGCGGTTATTCGTGTTCTATAGCCGCGAGTTCTTCTAAAGCACAGAAGAATGTTCACAGAACAAATAGCACAAAGAGGAATTATTAAATCCGAGCGGCACGCACGTAGACAAGCGAACAAACGTAAAAACGTGGTGGAGGCGATTCTGTTCCCACGGGCCACGATGTCGACGGAGGTTTTTCCTTGTCGCTTTCACTTATCCTCGGGTCGCACGCCACTCGCACGCTTTTAACCTCGCCGTTTTCTTTGCGCGTCTGATCAGTCGCTGACTTTCACAGTCCACAACGTGCGTCCTTTGCACGCCATGTCGCTATCTTCTTTCAGTAGCTTGTCCAGCTACAGCAGCGAGTCGGACATCGGTACCATCTTTGGCATTGGCCTATTCAAATCATCTCGCCCTCGGAGAAGATCCCCTCAGATTACCGACAAGAAACGAACTCCGTCTCCACCGAAGAGGAGGAAGCGCAGCATCACCCCCACCCCCACCCCTACCCGCACACCCGTCTCCACCTCTCGATATGACGGCGTCGTTGTCCCATACTCCTTGCGCAGCCCCGGAAGCAAATCTGGCATCTCGTATAGCGATATTGATCGATGGAGAACCGCCACTGTCGGTGGTAGTGACTTCACCTACAGCAGCGAATCGTCAATCACCCAGTCTTCGGTGACATCATCCTCCGTCGTCTCCTCGTCACGCAGTCGCTCTTCCCGTATCGAGATGTCCAGCCATCGTACAATTGCTTCTACTTCGAGACAAATAGAAGCGCCCTCCGTTGCGACCCGTCCACCGCATTCAGGGATACACTTTGACCCTCCTCAAATCTGCGAACACTGCCGTGGGTCTCTCCTCTACCTATCATCGCCCCGATCGCTGATGCTTTCACAACAGACCGACCACCGCATCAGGTCCATGGCCGAACGGACGTGCTTCCGGCTCTCCGACTCGAACCATATTCCGCCTTTCTCGCTGCCTACCGCCTCTCCCGCATTTCCTGCCCTGATGCCCTCGAAAGATCAACGACGTTAGACCAGGATGACCCTTTCGCCATTCCGTCGGGGCTGTCCGAGCGCCCAAATGTCCCCCCTCATTTACTCCCCGAAGTCCCAATGGGCGAGCGGCGCGCACGCCGTCTCGCCCTCTTACTCGATTCGGACGATCAAGACATACGGGACTGGGCGCAGGCAGAATACCTCAAACTGGGCCGCGCGGGGCGCCGCCTCGTGCGGGAAGGTGTATTCGAAGTCAGAGTCGCGTTGGATGGTGCCGACGACGACAATCCTGCCGACGACTGGAGCGCCAACGAGAATGAGGAGGATCTGGAGAAGCTGAAAGAGAAACTCGAGAGGGGCAGGGAGCGACGCGAAGACCGCGAGGAAGTCGAGCGCGAAATGGTGTGGGCACGGGAGGTATTCGGCAAGTGGCTCGTCGATGGACGCCTGGATGCCGTGTTCCGGCTCTCCGCAAGCGTCTTGAATGAGCTCTTGAAGGAGGTCGCTCGGGATGAAGGCGAAGAGTGGGTCGCAGAAGACGAGGAAGAGGCAACGGAAGAGCAGTTAACAAAGGACAACACAGTAGTCCAAAAGTCACCGGGCCCGTCGTCCGTACGAGGCACCTCCCAGACGATAGTGGCCGAGCAAGCTGTTCCGACGCACGGCGCCAAGTCTGCTTCCGTTGCTTCGTCGAAACGTACAGGCAAGCGGCGCTCTGAGCCTTCGGAGAAGGCAGAGGGCGAGGAGCCAAAGCCGGTGCCAGCCCCGGAGCCATTGCCAATGCCGCCGCCAGTACTAGCACCGGAACCCGAAGTTCAGTCCGAGGAGGAACCAGCAGATCCCAACCCGCCTCCCGCTCCGTCTCAGGCTGAACCCAGCCCCGAACCTTCCCCCCTTCCTGTGCCAGTCCCTCTTCCAGTTCTTCATCCATCGATCTTCTCTGAGGAGGGTCTTCTCACCTATGCCTTTGCTAATATCCACCCCGACCCTCCGCCAGAGCTATCCCATCCTGCTGCCCAGCTAATCCGGCCCGAATCACAACAGAGTAATAGCAATAACACGATCACGCCCCAAGACTTTACTGTCGACACTACGGCCCAGCACGATTCCTATGGCGACTTTTACGCAAAAGATCCGAGGCGACGGAGAACACCATTATTACGCGTCAAGCCCCTGCCCAACAATCATCCTCTACCAAAGCCAGAGAGAGAATACGACAGCTACGCAGACTTTTACGCGAACGATCCGCGTCGCATGATGAGACATGCAGACGATCGTCCCTTGCCAACTTTAACAAAGAAAGACGCCACAAAGTCTGCCGATCGATCTTCGAAGCCTCAGTCGTCTTCTAAGCCACCCAAACTTTCTATTCCCTCCAAAGCACCGGCTCAGTCATCGTCTTCAAAGCCACCCAAACTCTCGATGCCCTCCAAAGCACCGCCAGATCCGCCGCGCGTGACCGAGTCAAAGCAACGTCGACGATCTCATTCGCGCCAGCGCCGCCGACGTGATCCATCACCTTCCCTCGACGACTTTGCCATCTCGTCCAACCTCTCCGCTTCATCCGGCGGCCTCACCACCCCTGGCGCGTCCGTCGTACGGTCACGCTCTCCATCCCCTCCTCCGCGCGATCGCGAGCACCGTCACAGCAGCCACCGCACCAAGTCAGGACACAAACCACACCGACCCTCGTCGGGCCTGACTTCACCGACGCCTTCACAGTCCGGCCGACGTCGAGACTCGCGCTCGCGGCACGACACGCCTCCACTGCCCGTTCCAACTGCGTCCGCACCAAAGCCGACGCCTCCACCACCCGCGCCTAAACCCAAACCCAAGCGCTCCTGGGCACCATTCCGTCTCTCAGGCGGCGCCTCATCAACCGCCTCCTCCTCTTCCTCTTCCTCCTGGCGCCTCGCGTCTCCAGAGCCCACGCCCATCCGGCCCCGCGGCCCGCTCATCCCGACGTCGACGCCGACGCTGGCGTCCGATGCGGGCGACCACGCCGAGGACGCCGCGGCGGAGGCCGTCGTGCCCCCCGCGCCTCCGCTACCGCCAGTGCAGTTCTGGCTGCCCGGGTACCCCGCGTATAAATTGGACCATGCACGCGACGCGCGCGCAGATGGTGGTGGCGCCACATCGCCCTCGCCGTCGCGACGACGACGTCGTGGTGAACCGCCGGCGTCCCCGTCGTCGTCCACACGATCGTCCGCGCACTCGTTACTGCTGCAACAGCGCCCCCCGCCGCCGGTGTTCCTTGCGCTCGGCGCGCGCCGTGCGTGCGTGCCGTATACGCCGGCGTTCCAGGGCGTCGATCTGCGCGTCGTGAGGCCGCTCAGCGCGCGTGAGAAACTTGCGATGCGCGATGCTGTCGGCGTGCTCGTGCGGCTTGGGGCGCGCGTCGTTGGTGCTGAGGCGGGTGGGCTTGGCGTGAGAGGGGAGATGTGGAGCTTGAGCTATGTTGGTTTTTGAGGCTGATGGTGCTTTTTTTTAAGTCGATTTTTGTTTTCGCTCATTGTCGACTCGTTATTTTTTTGCTAGTAGTTGTATTGTACAATTTGTTTTTATGATTTTAGAGATGTTATCTTGTCCTGTGGTAGCTGCTGTGCACGTAAAATGCCAGTGGAAGGGAGGGGAATTGGTCAGGCGACCTTTGACATCCCCGTGTTGTACAGCGCAGTTTATTTAGAGTACTCATTCAAGCTCGTTGGTCGACCACGGTCGGGAACAAATCATACTGCACTTTCGGATCATTCTGAGTTTCCTCATGCTCGACGGCTAATAGAGGCTGCCGCGAGGGAATGCTGTAACGATGGCGCCGCTTCGGTGCTCGAAGCTACTTTCAAAGCACCGGAGAGTAAACAGATGACAATAACAGACGTCCGTCTATCCCCTCATCAGCAAAATCCGTCGGAAATTGTAAGCGCTTGTAAGCGCTTACAAACACCATAATTGGTGCAATCAGTCCAATTCTGGGCCGGGATTACAACATCTTGCGGATTTTGAAATTGATTGCAATTCTTGCCAATTCTTGCCCTAAATTGCAATTGTCTATAAGAATTGTAGGGAATTATAATCAATTCTGTGGATTATAGTCAAGGTGACAAGCACTTGGAAAAATTACAGTATAATCTTTAATCTCTTTTACTGCTTCCTTCTCTATTATTTAATTAATTGATTATTACTTGATTACCTGATTTATCAGAGCCATAATACCGTTCATAACAAAGTGCACTAAGACAGATTCGAACACACGACCCCACAACTTAATTTATTATCACATGAAACTACTACACCACGGAACCCTGAACATTAAGTGCACTGTATGGTACTTAAATAGTACGGGCTATAACCCACTGTGCGCGGTGATCGCTGGCGAGCGCGATAGTGCGTTCCATGGTCCGGCCGAGGCACCGCGCACGGAGCATGCGGGGCATCCTCATGGGGCGGTGATCAATCGTGCCGACTCCCGTGCCCACGATTGCTCCTAACCGCAGGCTCCCCGAGCCCATGCTCGGGGTGGTGGCGTGCATTTGTAGACCAGGTTCTTGAGTGCCCAGAGCGCGCTGACGCTGGCGCACTAAACGTGGAAGGCGGAGGGAAGTGTCGTAGGAGAATACTGGCGATAGGCGCTGAACTCGCTGGCGCACGTGGATGGACATGGGGTGGACGACATGCATTCGGGGCCACCGTAGCCGACTTCTGAACGCTTCCGGGGATCGAGGGACTTAGAACGCTGACTGGAAGTGGTTGGGGACGCTAAAATTGACGCTGATACACTCGGTGATACTCGGGGTGACGGAGACAGGGGTGAGACTAGTCGAATCGTGGACACTGACGGACGCTAGAGGGATCGGGACGCATGTGAGATGCTGGAGACGCTGAAGTCGCAGGTGAACTCGGGGACATCGCTGACGGAGACGCTAGCATGCTCGGAGACGCTGACTGGAATGCGAAGGGTATATCGTTGACCGAGATGACGCTGGAGACACAGGCGCTGGGGGGATGCTAATCGGATCGCTGGTATGCTCGGCACGGAGGGAGACGCTGGAGGGATCGGGGACGAGAGGGGTGCACCGAATTAAATCGCGGAAGCTGGCGGACACTTTAAGGGATCGGGGATGCATGGGACTTTGGAGATGAACTCGGGGACGTTGCGTTGAACGACGCTGGACGGCACGCGAACTAGCTCGGCGTGGGGCGAGTGGAAGAGACGCGCGAGGCGAGCTGCGACACCTTGTTCGAGGAACGGAGCTGGAACACTGGTTCACGAAATTGCAGACGGCCGCGAGCGCGGGCGTGTACGACGCGCCGATCCTCGTCTTCCTCGGTGAATACTGCGAATCGTGCTGTACCCAGCCCCGAGTCGACAAGCGATGTACGCGTAACAGCTACGCTGCGTGAGTGAGCGTACGCATTGACATGCAGCGTAGCGCACGCCAGTGTGTCGGTGCGTTGACGCCGTGGCCAAGGGAGCAACCGCTGAACGTCGGTCACGTCTCATCGGATGTCATTGTCGGCAACTTGAAGTGAGAGGACCGCGGCGGGCCATGGTAATACCCTTGCACCAGGTAAATGTAGGCCCGCGGGAGCGGCCGCGCCCAGGTACTGATAGGATTTGTACGTGCTCGCGAGGCTGTCGCGACACGCCTGGAAAGCCGATTGCGCGTGCAGCACAGCATCGTGATTAGATGGGCTTTGTCGGCGGGGCTTATAAATGAATGGGTTCGCACCTGCGCCTCGGTCGGGTGAGTGGGGGGGAGATGAGTGATGACCAGCGACATCGGAGTCAGACCCTTCAGAACTCGGGGAGGAGACGTGGGTATGTGTGTGTTTAGAGGCGTATGGAAGGGGAGGTCGGTTGGCGATATGTATCCACGTGAGACCTCCGCGTTGCCATTCTCGGGTTCCTCATCGATCGGCGTAATTGGCGGTGGAGGTGTGGAGGGTGGTGGTGGAGTCAGTGGGCCCGCTCGGAGAGGCGAGGAGGCCGCGGGAGCTGCGGATGATATGGGTCTCGGACGTCTCGCGCGATGCAACGGACGTGAGCTCGGGCTATGGGACGATTCGACAGACCGGGGAGAGACTCCTGCGCCTGTTTCGAGAAAAATGCTGCCGCGTTCACTCCCGTATGCAGGTGGGGGTGCGAGAGTCCCTATGCCCGGTGCCAACCCCCACTTTTTCACATTGGCTTCGATAATAACAAAGCCAACTTGTCCAAGATTGACGTGTATGCTGCAAGGACCATCGGCGCCTATAGTGGGGAAGAGGTTGTAACTGTTGAAACCAACAAAAGCATCGTCAAGTTTACGACCGTTTCGAGTGAAAAAGACAGACTCACTTCGTGGCCGATAGCCCACACCAACGATGTCCCCTTCCTTGAGAGAAGGGGCCAATGGGGTAGCCGTGAATTGGTAATTATAGGCCTTGTCACCGTTAGAGTTATAAGCGACAGAATATTTCGAGTGACCAGGGAGACGGAAATGGGATAAGGCTTTGTAGCCAGGCCGCCGACACCAATGTTTGTAGTTTCGGGGAGATCGAATTTTTTTACTTCCCAGTAGTAGACTTCGTTCAGTTTGGGAAGAGGGAGGTTGGACTGGACAGAGGTAGCGGAAGCTGGGTCTGGGAGAAATGTAAGCTCTGTTCGTGAATGAACCAAGAGCGAGGAAATTATCTCATACTCGGGATCAAAAGACCATACCGAGACGCCTTTTTCTTGGATAGACGGGAATTGAGATAACGTTATGTCCGTGTTCTGTGAGTTGGGCGGGTATCGACTCGGAAGTTGATAATCTGGAAACACGAGGCACGTCCTCAACCGTCGTGGGTGGGTCAGGACTGGGTAGGAGACGTACCCTTGGCTCTGAGATACAGTCTGCGCGCACTTTCGTCTCGAGCCAGCGAGACTCCACGCCCTCAAAACCACCCTCACCCTGGACGAGATCGTCCCTGCTCATGTCGACAGAACCATAGTTGTCATGAAGAGCGATTCCACGGCATTTCTGGAGGAGGATGATGCAGACGAGAAAGAGAAGAAGGAAGAGAAAGGTGGAGAGAACGATTAAGAGGGGGAGAAGAACGAGGAGGGCGTCATTTGCGATCCCGTTGTCGGTGCGCCACAACAATGCGTCGGGGACTTAGACTTTTTCGCGATTACTAAATGTAAGCTAGAAAATGTAAGTGCTTACAATATGACCATAAGTATTATTTGCATATTGTAAGTACTTGTAAGTCGACACAAACTCTTACAAACACTTATAATCTGTGCAATTAATTTCCGTATCGGTAAGCGCCGCGAATTCACCGCAATTTCCGACGGATTTTGCTGATGCTGTTGTGGGTCCTTGATCCGTGACGTAAATCCTACGGCCGGGGCTCGTTCTCAACACGAGGAAGCCTAAGAATCCTATGCCGACACCAACAGGGAGTGCTTCTCATTGAACGGGTCCAGGGTTTACGAATTCGGGATCATCGCGAGAGCGTGTCACGGTACTGGAAGCTGTTCCAGAGAGCGGTACGGAGATGACGGCATGCGGATTGTCTTACAGCTCTTAGTACTCGATTCTGGCAAGGCTGATGAGAACAAGTACGTCTACCCTGACTCGGACTCGTTTCGCTCTTAGGTCCGTAGCAGAGTGACTCGCAACTTACGCTCCCGCGGTCATTACTCTTAGCGACGTCGGCAATCTCTGATTAGCGCTCATGAAAGTACCGAGAAGCAACTTGAATATTTCTAGAAATAGAGTAATTTATGACTTGCAACCGAGTAAGAGGCCCTTATAACCGCTGCTTTGCCTTCGCCTCTTGCCTCACATCTCCACAAAGATGAACAAGAGAGAAACCGAAACCAAGGAGCAGCAGTTCCTCCTTCCGTCTCATGCCTTCTCTCCACCGACATCATTAACCTCCTGGTCTTCCAAAGGCAGAACTGTCTCCACGCCATACCTTTTCCTCGTGTTCATCTCTGGCGTTCTCGTCTGCTTGCTTTCTCAATATGCTCTCTCTGGTACTTCTTGCCCTTCGACAATGTCTTCCGAGCACAATTCCGTCCACGTTCTCGCTTCTCCATATGCGGGATAAACAGAGGTGCACAATTGGCCACCACCCTCTCCAACAAACGATGTTCCGAGCCTTTTTCCTACCAACGTTGGCTATGCCGGTGCAACCCCTACCGGGGCAGAGCCCGCGCTGATTATCACTGCGCCGTCTTATCCCGTTCACACTGGCGCGCC
>QFDV01000517.1:16507-64003 GCA_003315845.1 Lactarius trivialis
AACTTTGTGAGTCCCAGTATCTCGGATATGTGATCTTTCCACTGAGCGCAATGTAGTCGACCTCGGTATCTCGATCCGTTTGAAATATGGGTTCCTGCTCCAGGTTTGAAGTCTTTCGCGTGGGTCATATCTGTCCTCAGCGACTCGTTCCAGAACTTCACAGACACGCTTCCCGTGTTTCGCACTGAGTCGGAGTGCGTCCTGATATACATTCCGCTGTAACGTTTATTAATCACAATTTCCCTCATTAGAGACCGTATGCTTGCTTCAGCGCGCAATTTCGCCGCTGGATTCTGGGGCATTCCTTATGAAGATAAATATCTTCAAAGTATTACCATCGAAGCTGGCGGCGTAAGTTCTTCTTCAGTCTCTGTGTTAGAACTGAACTAGACTTTAAGATAGTTTAATAATACCCTTGCTCCTTACATGACGTTTGTAGTTAATCGTCTCTCATCTTTGCTATACTTACATTTTCTCAGCTGCCCCAACGCCGATGATAGTACCAAGGGTGACCGCGGCACGCCGTTCCTCAATGAGTGGAAAAACGTCTACCTTAAAGGGACGCGAGATCGGCTACAGCGGCAGATTCATGGCTTCAAACTCACCATTGATGATGTGTATACGATGCAGCAAATGTGCGCTTATGAAGTCAGTGTCGTCCACCGCCGTCATCTGGTCCTTAATAACACTCATTGTAGACTGTGGCCATTGGTTTCTCCAAATTCTGTGGCTTATTTACCGAGGAAGAGTGGGAGGGGTTTAGTTACAGGTATGTCCAATCCATGTCTCAAAGGTTGTGACAGTTAAATTGAGCCTATTAGCATGGATGTATACTTTTGGTGAGACATCGTGGGCTTTCTTTTCGTTCAATCCCGGCCGCTTACTTCTGTCAAAGGTACACGTCTGCTTTCGGATCCCCTGTGGCACGCACACAAGGTATCGGGTTTGTACAAGAGCTAGTTGCGCGTTTGACGCACACCCCAATCACGACTCACAACTCTTCGACCAATTCAACTCTTGATGACAACCCTATTACGTTCCCATTACATAATAATTTCTACGTGGATGCGACCCACGAGGTGGTTGTTCTCAATAGTAACCTGATCCTTCCACCTCGTTGCGTCTGCTCTCATTCACCATCTTTTCTTGTAGTCATCACAGCACTCAACCTCTCGACCTTTGCGGCCAACGGGCCACTGCCCACCGACCATATTCTGGAGCCCAGGTCGTTCCGCACGTCCGAGCTCGCACCATTCTCAACAAATGTGCAGTTCCAGCGTGAGTTTTGATCAGTGACCTCTGTCTACACTGAGACCGACGAAGCTCCCAGTTCTTTCCTGCCCCTCGCGAGTGGACGGCCCGGAACAGATTCGTATCATAATAAATGACGCAGTCGCGCCCCTCACGGGCATCGAGGGGTGCCCTAACGATCCTCATGGGATGTGCCCCATCCCGACGTTTGTCGCCGCGCAGAAGAAGATTATCGCCGAGACGGATTGGGATTGGGCCTGTAACGGAAAATGGGAGGTCCCAGCAGGTCATAAATGGAACACGACTACGGGGGATGCTCCTCCTCGCAGTCATTAGATTTTATCACGATGACTCTAGACCACCCACGATTTAGTTACCTTGAGCATTGGTCAGTGATTTGATGATCATGACTCGAAATTGCCTTGGGCATGAGTAATGTAATGATATTGCATGTCATTGTTGCAATATAGCTCGAACCTTTCATTCTAGGAAGGACACTTGGCGCATACAACTGCACACGACGTTAGTCACCCCGGCAACCTGGATTCAAAGCGGATACTCAAGTACTCAAGCTCAAGAGCCGAAACCACCTTCGTCACAGTAATCATCACACACCGGGGTTCAAAGATAAATTCTCGAGAAATTAGGTTATCGTGCGAAATTGAGGTTATGAAATAGCCATCTATATATTTATAACATACATTTGACGCATATTAACCATTATCTATCCCTCGGTTTTCAGAATTCGCGATCATTTTCCCGACAGCGCGTTGAAAAAAAATGGATGAGCTGGAGCTAGGGTCTATGTTTTTTAAAAAGAAGGTTTGCTGGCTTACGGGCTGGCCCCACGGAAGCCGCATGCACTGTACAGCGCCTCATGCATCATAGATAAGTACCACGGCACTCGCACCACCTAACTCCACAACCAAAAAGTGACAGATGCAAAAAGAAAACAAAGTGATAGATGCTTTTCGCAACGCTCCACGACACGAGGCACCTACACGACTCTAAACGACTCGGAAACGACTCGGTCCGGTAGAATGATGACGTCATGAGGAGTCCACAATACGCCCTGCAGTGCTCTTGGCAGTGCTCGTCCACATGCAACGTCATATCACTCCAAGCACATATGAAATGTAAAAATATAAAACAGCAACCCACACTCCTCGCAATTCATCACAATCCATCCCCTACTGTAACATCCACACCCCGTTACAAAGAATCACATCTACTCAAACCTTTCTCACCAACTTTCACATCTTTTACAATAATGGCAAGCGTTCATTCGACGACCCTCGACGGGACGTCCGCTGACCTTCATCACGTATCTAGGGTTCCGTCGTTTCCGCTATCGGAGGTGCCATCATGGCCGTCATCGCCGCAATTGCCGGTGTGCTCGAGGCCATCGTCGGCGCAATAGTCATGGTAACTATTTTACTCTTCCTCGAACCTTGGTGACATCTCATCGTCATCGTCTAGGTCATCGTGTCGATCTTTGACTGCATATTGGATGTTCTATGCTGCCGCTGCTGCGGTTCACGCCGCCGCACAGGGCGGTCGAGTCGTCGTTCGAGTCGTTCGACTGGGAGGGGAGGCCTCTTCGGGTCGTCGCGGAGGACCAACTACTGATCGTGTGTGCAAGAACACTACTAGTTCACGTTGAACGATGGATATGGATCGATTTTTTACTGATATCCTCGAATTGAATAATTATATATACATCGCTGAATCTACCGAGCTTCTTTCCTGTCGACACTTCACTTGAGGATGGCGATGAATCATTGGAGTGCCAAGCTCCACACCACGACTCGCGTCTGTATTGCCTTTCTGGGCTTAATATCCTCAGCACTGTATTGTTGTTACTACTACAAGACTCTACTCTCCAGGGGAGTTTCGTCGCCATAAAGATAGTGAAAAGTGAAAAAATCGAAGTGAGCCATCGCCGAGAAACCAAAAAACAATTATCTTCTGTAAATCCAACATCTCCCACAAGACCTCACCTCTGACGACGGCGGTTTGTAGTAGCGCGAGCAGTTCCCTCTGCGTCTGCCAAGCGCTGCACAATCCCCGGCGCGGCCGAGGTGACGTCCTCCTCCTCTTCCTCCGACACGACATCAGCACCAAACGCATTCGGACTACTGGGCGACGCCGCTCCTGCCTCCACCAGATCACGTGAGCTATAACTGCGCGCGAGGATATCCTCCACACGCGCAAGCGCCGTCTGCCGCGCCGCATACCGCATCGCCGGCGTGCCGTGGCCCTCGCCCAGTGCAATACTGCTCGCGCGCGAGTCGCCCCGAACCGCCGCCTGTCGCGCCAATAGCGGCTGGGATTGCCGCGTGCGGGTTTGCGCGCGCGCACGTCTAGTAGTGGTAGCGGCGCGCGGGACCGGGAGCGTGAATGTCAGTGTCGACTGCAGGGAGCCGGACGTGAGCTGCGGCGGGCTGCGCGGGAGCACAACGCCGACGTTATCCGGCTTCCGACTTTCCTGCTGCGGTGCGGCGAGGCGGCGGCGCGCGGGGACGGCGGTGAAGTGGTCTTGTTGCGGCGGACTCGAAGTCCAGCTCCGTGTCCACGCGAGCCAGCGTTCACTCGGGTGTGCATCGACCGCCTGGCGTATCGCCGCGCGGTCGTCCCACGCGCTCCTTGTCGTTGATGTTGTTTGCCCCGGGAGACCTGTGACTGAATCACCCGAGGTGGGAGAGCCGATGCCCGCCGTCGGGGGACTTGAGATGGCCTCTTCGACGATGCGGAAGCCGCTGCCGGGTATCCAGTCGGTGTTGGCGTCGCGCGGGTGAGCGGTGGATGAGGAAGGGACGGCGCTCGGAGCGCGCGAGTCCTCTGTGTGCGTACCTGAGTACGCGCTGGGTGCACTGAGATAGGTCTGCGTGGTGCGCCGTGAGGGTCCCCGCGACACGGTGCCGCGTTGCAGGCGCTCGAGGATACCACGACGGATGGACTTATGGCGAATGGACTCGTAAGGTACGTTTTCATCGTCTGACAGTGACACAGGTGAGATGGTGCTCCCGCGTGATCGAGCGCGAGTAGGACTATCAGACACAGGAAGGGTAGCGGCGCGAGTGGTGCTCCTTTGCGAAGGGGGGATAGAACTACTATGCGTACTGCCGCGACGCGAACCAGCCCCTGCGACGGATGACAGCCATGACCTCGCCGCACGGGGGGCACCATGGCGCGTATACTTGCTTGGACTAGTCGTGGAAGATGAAGATGCCTCTCGCGCACCCTCGGAGTTGTGACTTGCATCAACCATGGGTATATACGGTGGGCCTGGAACGAGGAAGGAACCTGCGCGCCCACGTGTGCGAATACCATTGTTGGGATGGCCCTTGCGCGCGAGACGCCGGGAGTACCACCGATATCCCAGAAGACCAAATAAGGCGCCGAGCGCGAGACCAACGGCTACGAAAACAGGGACGAGATAGAGTATGTTGAAATGAGAGCTTGTGGCAGTATGAACTCTCGGATTCGACGGTAAAGAATCCGTAGGAGGAAGAGCCGGAATAGAGAGTCCTGTAACTTGAGGTGTATGCGTGGCGCTTGACGTCGTGGATGAAGGCGGAATCGTAGACGCGGGGGTCAGAGAAGCAAGCACAGCGACAGTAGCGGCAGACGACGACGACGACGCTACAGGAGTTGTCGAAAGAATAGTCGACTGACCCCAGGGAGGATAAGGCCACCAGTTGAAGCTAGTCGGAGTAGGGGTGAGTGGCGTCTCTCGGCGTACTTTGTTTTCTGAATGTCTCTGTCCAAGGCCGTGCGTGTGAAAATCTAGAACACCGGTCGCACTGGGAGCGTGGAGGTCTGGAGGTTCACTACGAGCAAAATTAACGTTGGGCCGACTAATGGACCGCAAATCGGCTTCAAGAATATGGTTCGGAATCAAGGGGGGGTCCTGAAGCATGGCGAAAAAGAAAGAGTATCAAGAGAGAGTGTTGGGAAGGAGAACGACGATCCCGATGCGCGACTCAACGCCTAACGCAGAGAGATCCGCAATGGGCTTATCGAAGCGAAGTCCGGCTGCTATAAAAGTAGAACGGCGGATGGGATGCAGAGATGACGCGCAAAAAGCTGAGCGGCAAGTATTCCTCCAAAACGGTTTTGGACGGACTAAGAACAGAGTTAGCTACACTCTTTCGTCATTGGAAGATGATACGCACATAAAGACGTCGGAGGGGGAACAACCGTCAAGGCAGAGTTACGCCTGCCAGACCTGGGGAAAGACTCCAGCGATTTTGGGTGAGATGAATGGCCAGGAGAATGAACAGAACCTGTGTTCTCTGTAGAGGGTGCAGAAGGTGGTCTACGAGTCCTTGGTCTAGATCTAAAAGTATGGGGAGGGGGAGAAAGAAGGTTTTCGTCTAGAACCCTGACTGGGGACAGGGGAGGAGGATCAGTATCGACCATTTGGACGGTGACCATGGGTGTAGAAACAAATGGGAGTGTCGACCGGCGGTTGAAGCGACGAGGGAGACCAGTCTCCAGGGTGCTCGGAGAATGCAAAGTAATGAGATCCGTCATAATTCGTGCGGTGAGAGAGAGAAAAGAAAGCTTTGTTGTGAGAAGAACGGCTAGCCTTATATTCATGGGCGCGCGTGGCGTCATGCTGGCCCTGTTCGCTGGCCCTGTCAAGCCGCTGTCATCCAGGTTATGCTCGGGCCAACGGGACGCTCCCCGATATCGGAAATTACGTATCGCTTCTGGGAAAACAAGGCTAGTCCATGCGCGCTCTGTGAAATGGGGACGCCAGGCAACTTGATCTCATTCACCGCACTCAGACCATGCGCGAACATCAGTCCTGTCCATCACAGATGGAGATTGCAAGACTCACAGCATTCCTGGGCATATTTCACTCGGAGATGGGTAATCGTGAACAACTCTGGCTCACACGCGATTCCACATCAACACGACACTCATGCGCGTACGAGGGTGCCGAGTCTCTTTTGAGATGATCAATTGTTTGGTTCAGACAACGTTGGTGAAGGCCGAGATGTACCTGTAGTAAACCGTGTAACTTACTCCACCCACGGTCGTCGCTCAGATGTGATACCTACAGTACCCGTGAACTTGTAACTTACAATAAGTTACTGGATTGAGCAAGCCCAGGCCGCCACCCGCAACACAATTCGCAGGAGTTGCCAAGGCAACGCACGGAGCCGGAAACTGCCGTGTTGCACCCCTTTCACGCTCGAGGTGTGAATATCACACCCTAACACTCACTAGCGTATTCGATCGAAGTCCTAGCCTGAGAAATGGACACACAACATTCCCTCCCGAATTCTACGCCGGCAAACGAGAATTCATCTGGTAGGCGGCACACAGGATTTCAAAGTGGCATCGCCGGCATCAACCCTGAAATGAAGTGCACGGGCGAATCACTGAAACATGATGCATGATCGCTGCTATCAAGACGCGGGCACACCCACTGCCTTTTAACCGCCATGGCCGTTCTACAGACCATCAGATGGGACCAGCGCTGGGATGATGAAGGCCGAGTTCCAATACCACCTCGATATGACACTCGAGGACGCATGACGTGATCTTCTCTCTGACTAAGTGGCTAAAGAGCTGACATGGGCATACTGTAAGTTAAGGTTTCCTCCGCCATCTCAAATTAAAGATGGCATTCATGCTCAACATGCGTAACCTTGGCGAGCGTTCCGCAGTATTTCCAAAAAAACAGTCATTGAGCCGTCCTGAAGAACTGGATCCAAAGCCCACTGGTGTTGTTTACGCCGCAAGTGTCCGCGAGCGCTTCTTTTGTCTTGTCACAAGATTAAACTTGAGTCTCTGGTTTGAGTGTCACAGCATCCGCCGGATTCTTAACTTCCTGTACACATGCAAGTAAGTTGTCCTGGCGCCTTGTCTAAGAAAGAAAATAGGATTCCAAGTTGGGCCTGGGGCGGAAACCACTGCCTTTGCCTGGTTACATCACGACGGAAATGACAATATTACTGTCAAGTAATACTGGCGACTCATATTGTTGCACCCTGGTCACGCGCAAACATCAGTTGCCAGCCAGCGCTAGTCGTCCCATCATCAATGGAGATCGGTAAACCTACAACATTTCTGGACCCGTGTGAACGACTACTACTCGGACTTGCGCGAGGACAACAAGCCGCGTTCGAGACAATACACGTCCGTTTAGACAAGGTGGCAAAGGTCAGGTCGTACCTATAGCAACCTCGTGAACGATGGCTGAAGCGCTGACGCCACAGAGGCTCCGATGTTGTACGCCTCCGTAAAGTTGTACACTGGCACTGAGCCAGATCGAGAAAGGCTGGTCCCCCACATAATACGGTGGGTCTTGGCAAGTGAATCCCATAATCGTTCGCAAAGACCGTTGAATCGAGCTGAATCAGTGAACTACATCCAAACGATCGTTGGTGCATGTCACCAGAACCGGAACCCGAATCCCTCCTGAATTCTACGCCGGTAATGGAGAATTCTTGGGCCTGGTGATACAGGATTCCCGGGCCACAGTGCTGTCCCTAGCGTCGACCCTGCCAGTGACCTGAAGAGCACGGGCACTGACTGAATCAGTTAAACCTAGTAATCAGCGCTACCATCAGGATTTGTGGATCCACTGACGACAACTTGGCTTGGGAAACCATTCCAGCAGTTAAACCAACAGATGACTCAGAGACCACGTACTAGTAGATCGAAAGTATGTCACGAGTGTGAAAGGGAGCCAGAGGAAGTTCAACCAGTCGAACTTCAACTGCCAGACTGACCCGCGACTTAATTTTACATAGCTTGGCTGCTACCAGATTTGACAGAAGGACATGGACTTGCTCGCAAATATTTTAAGTGACGGTTGACCCTAACAGTAAGCTGACCCGACAATACCAGTAGCTAGTAGTACAACTGCAGCGCATTAGGCCCACCACAGACTTCCGTACTGTTCCCAACACACGCTTGGTTACATGCACTCTGTGAAATGGGGGCCCCAGGCGAATTGATCTCATTACCGCACCCTGACCACACGCAAACGCCAGTCGTCAGTCGGCATTAGCCATCCCATCACAAGGGGAAACTGGTAAACGTACAGCATTCCTGGGCGTATTCGAGACCGGCGATCGTGAACGACTGTTCTTGACACGCGGGAATACACAACTCCACCGTCATACCCCCATCTACATCGACACGGCGCTCAAGCGTACGCGAGGACACAAAATCGCTTTTCAGGCAATCAATACTCATTCAAACAGAGAGGATAAAGGCTGAGTCGTACCTATAGCAGCCTCGAGAGGTCCACCCGTCGGCCTCTGGAACGACAGAGGCCCCAATGGGATATGTCCCCGTAAAATTATACAGATCGAACAGGGCCGGTCCGCCACATTTTTCGCTGATGTTGCCTACACAGGCCATGTTACAGGCTACTATATTGCCGCCTGGCCGGAAAATGCCTTGGGTTGTGGCATCGTATTCGATCCCATCCCAGTCCCCAACGTACATTGAATCATGCTGAAGCTGCGAACCACACCCTAACGATCGTCCATGCATACCGCCGGAATCCGAGATCAAGCAATGGACGTACAACACTCTCTCCCATATTCTACTCCAGCAAGCGAGAATTCCTGAGCCTGGCAGGCCGCGACACAGGATTCCACAGTGGTATTCCCAGCATCGACCATTACCTGAAGTCCACGTGCGCTGACTGAATCACTGAAATACAATCAGCGCTGCCATCAGGTTAAGTGTACGTTCACCGACTTGTGACAACCAAGACCATTCCACAGACCAACAGATGGGACTAGGGCCGGGATGATGAAATTCGAATCCACTTTCTGATAGACGCTGGCCATATACAGGCCACCGCAGCCAACTGAATCGACTTCCACGCCACACTGTTTGTTGCACTCCCCGCCGTCAACACCACCCTCCGTCTCATAAATATATTCGAAGAAATTGTCGCAGGCTATGTCAGAGCATTTCAGTTCCAAAGACAATAATTTATCTTGCGCTAAAGACGTACAGCATATAAAGCCGTCTGTTATGCCCATAAAGCGGTATGGTATAGACTGGCTATCGCAGAACGCGGCACACGATTCCACTGACATACCCACCGAGTCCGCATAGCCAGGGCCGATGAACAGAGGGAGGCCAATTGAGTAAGCATTGTCTCTATGGCGGAAGAACACAATTCATTCAGTCAATAATTTCTAGTGCCTGCGGGATAGCTCACTCCATGCAGAAATACGGCTCCCAGCCATCGATAACAAACCTCGTGGAATGCATCGAGGTAGCAAGGACGTGTACCTGTTGGTCAGGAGGTTCAGGCTCTTGGGCTTTTCTGGAAGGGTAAAACTGAATGCAGTCCGCCTACCTGTGCCGAAAAAAATACGATGGCAAGGAATGACAGACGGTACATGGCAATGTCTTGACCAGATCAAAAAACATCTTCTCCACATACTTTATAAACGGGAGTATTCCGTAATTGAGGGCCAGGTTCCATGACTGACGGTGAGAAGTTGGCGGGCATTGAGTGGTCATCGGAGCGAACGAGTCCATGTACAGTTAGTGCCCCTTACATTCTAGTATTGGGTGTTGGACTGGTGTTGGTTGCGCATTAAATGCGGTCATGTTGACATCAGGGACCAATGTGAAGGCAAACACAGTACCTTGGGGGCGGTAGTCAAATCAATCTCGGCGCTGACATAGGCTATCAGCCGATTGACCGAGGATGGTCGTGGTCAATGGCAGTGCTCTGCAGGTACCATTCATTCACTGTGCTCCTCAAAACACAGTCGAACTGGCGAGTCGACTCCTCAAAATGAAACAAGCATCAGGAACGAATCAAGCCAAGTAGACAACTAGGCGTTGGCCTAAGTCATTTACAGTATGCAAAACGCTTGGCACTGGCAAAGACTTGGCAAGGTCGCGAAAGTGGTAATTACCTAACACACTCGTAAACACGATCTCAACCCTACGAATAATTTGCCACCTGCATCCGCCCTTTCGCCTGCACCCCTCGCGTCCACCGACGAGTCATTTGACGGGTCACCATTCCCAGAAATCTTCGAACCTCGGTTCAAACAGAACTGTTTCTGACTTGGTTTCTGATGTCTCTAGTGAAGTAGTGAATTGGTGTTCAGGTTTATACGTTACATTGTCACACGATATCGTCTCCGAATCGCACCAGTATCGCCATTTCTACAAAAATCGGCGGAAACTGCTCCCGGGGATTGTTCCTCGGGGTTGGGTTCGTGCCGTCTTTCGACGCTGGCGGCGACGCTGGTTCCACGCGCCTGGTACCGTACACGCTTCTCTGCTTGCTCTCGCCAACAAAGCTGACTGCTCTTCTTACCCTGATAGTGTGAACGGTGTGGAGTTGCATTCCGTTATCCGAATAGTCTCATGCTCCCCTGTACGGTCAGCTGTACATTTACAACTCTAAACGAAGCTCTGCAGCATCGTAAGAATGTCGATCCGCAAACACGACCTGCGTTGCCCTCCGTTCGTCTGTGCCTTCCGTTTTCCCTTTTGCTTGGAGGAAGGATCAGCAACTGCGGTCCTTGTAAGAATACTTGACGATGTGGTTTCGACTCATAAGCGCAAATGTCACCATCTTTGTCTGCAGATGCAGACACGGTCGTATTTGTGGGAGTTGCACCGTAGTTACCTCGAGGGATATGTCTGACACAATTTGAACCACGCGCTTTTTTGCAGGATGCCATCCTATTTGGCCCAAGAGGGGAGTGCAATGCGACGTAGGCAGGGTATACCACTTTGATACGCAGAAAGGCTCCGCCCATAGGGCGAATGATGATACCCCTGGCATTCACGAATATGACTCATCGTCTCCCGGAATGATCGCGGCCAATTCTTGATGGCCACTGGGTATGTTGTACCCACAACATTCCGAGTCGGAGGTGAGCAAGAAGTCCATTCGGAGGTGATAGTCGTGCAAGTGAGTCGAACACGCGATTTCATGTGTCTGCTGATAAACATCAACGACTGACGGAGTTGCAGCCAAGCTGGGCCTGAACCGGTGCACAAGAAAACGAAGGAAATCAATGGGAATGAAATCTGACATGTCTGTATGCTATTCAAGTTGAAGCTTAAAGTACCCATAAGCCACCTTAGAAATCGAACATTCCAAGGCCGTTTGTGTATTGCGTGACCGTGGAATGGGTCATGACGACCCCTTGGGTTGTTGGGACTTGCTAGTGTAACGAATTCTTGGGAAAAGCAACTTGAAGGAGCTGGGACGTTACATGGCACCAGAATGATACGAAGTCGTACTACCCGTTGTATACTTGTGGTGTTGACGAGTGACGCGTGACGTGCCCTAGCGACGCAATAATTCGTCAAATAGGCAACAGTTGGTTCAATGAACATTCGGGCCAGAGAGGACATTTTACACGATACCAGTACCTAGTAGTACAGCTCCAATGCGTCAGGTCCGCCGCAGACTTCCGAACTGTTCCCAACACACGCTTGGTCACATGCACTCTGTGAAATGGGGGCCCCAGGCGAGTTGATCTGATTACCACACCCTGACCACACGCAAACACCAGTCGTCAGTCAGCGTTAAGGCCATCCAGACACAAATGGAGATTGGAAAACTTACAGCATTCCTGGGCGTATTCGAGACCGGCGATCGTGAACGACTGTTCTTGGCACGCGGGAATACACAACTCCACCGTCATACCCCCATCTACGTCAACACGACGCTCAAGCGTACGCGAGGATACCAAGTCGCTTTTCAGGAAATCAATATTAATCAATGCTTATTCAGAAAAGACTGATAAAGGCCAAGACGTACCTATAGCAGCCTCGAGAGGTCCACCCGCCGGCCTCTGGAACGACAATGGCTCCGATGGGATACGTCCCCGTGAAATTGTACAGATCGAGCAGGAACGGTCCCCCACATAATTCGGCAGGGGCGCCTTCGCAATTCATGTTGCAGTAAAATCCCGGATCTCGGTGTAATGGTGGGCCGATCCCCATATCGTTCGTATAGAACTGTGACCCATTCTCAAGTTCTGAGCCACACCCTTACCGATTGTCAGTGCGTACTACGACCGGAACGCGAACCCGAGAGATGGACGCACAACATTCGCTCCCGTATTCTAGGCCGGCAAGCGTGAACTCTTGAGCCTGGCAGGCGGCGATACAGGATTCCACGGTGGTGCTCCCAGCGTCGACCCTGACCTGAAGAGCACGGGCGCTGACTGAATCACTGTAATAGTATCAGCGCTGCCATCAGAATAAGTGTGCATTTACTGACGTGTAACAACCAAGTCCATTCCACAAACCAACAGATGGGACCAGGACCGGAGTAACAAAGGTTGAGTTGTTTTTCTGATAGACACTGGCATTCGGGTTCGGATCACTGCCGCCGCAGCCACCTGCCTCCGACGGATTTCCAGGGCACGGAGTTTGACACTCATTGTCACCGTCGCTCTCAAAAATACCTTCGCAGTAATTGTCGCAGGCTGAGTATGTTAGCAAATTCAATGCGATCTATTTTACGATGGACATACCGCATATATAGCCTTCTGTTATACCCATTAGGCGGTATGGCACCGATTGGCTATCGCAGAACTCGGCACACGCTTCTACCGTCATATTCTCCGAGTCGGCATAGCCGGCGCCGGTTAATAGTGGTTGACCCCCTTGACGATTGTCTCTGAAGCAAGAATGGCGTTCATTTGGTCTTTTTTTTTTTTCATGGCTGATGAAAACTCACTCGAAGCAGAGCCAAAACGTCCACCCTGGGGGATTCACCGGGTCCCTAGGGTGCAGCGATGCAGCGAGGACCTGGAGACCAAGAAATTTAGGATATAGGAGCCTTTCTGAGAAGGCAACCCTTAGGCAGTACACCTACCTGCACCAAAGATACGGACGCCAGGGCAAGATATGACAGACGATTCAATGGCATGGCAATGTCTTGGCTACATCAAATGCATCTCCTCCACACTCTTTATAATTTTTCACTTTCCGTAATTGAGACCTTGATTGAGACACACGTTCTCTGACTGTCGAAGAGATGATGGTGAGAAGATGGCGGGCATTGAGTGGTCAAAGGAACGAACGGGTCCATGTAGTACAGTACAGTAAGGCCCCTTACATCCTATGCGGTCACTGCAAATATTGCGCATTCAATGCGGTCACGTCACCGTCAGGGACCAATGTGGAGGCAAGTTAACATGCGGCATACCCCGAGGGCTTAATCCAGGACAACCTCTCACCGCCAGACCCGCGTTAGCGGAGTAATCGAGAACACTCTGGATTGTTGTGATTCGCGCTCGCTCTCTCAGGCGGTGGGCCATTTCTTCCTAAGGCGTTTTAAGGCAGGTATTCATTCCCACTGTGCTCTTCAATACAGATAGTCTATGTGGCGAGTCAGCTCGACCTTAAAGGAAACAAGGACATCACTCGGAACGAGCCCAGCGTCCGTTCAAGTCGACAGCTAGGTACCGTACATGAGACTTCCCATGCCAATTGCCAGCGCGCGACCGTCGGGCCCGCCGGTCCAACTAAGTTAGTGTTTGTACCTGTATAAGTACCTGTAAGTTACAGTGTTTGTACCTGCATTTGTCAACTATTTCCGCGTGACTCATCTGTCGATACCTCAGTCGGGTCCAAACTCGATACCGTTCCTTTGTCAATCGCTACACATTCCCGACTCTTGGACACACATGTGCGAGCGAGTAATCCTGACGCCTTGCAGCGGTCACTTTCCTTCTTCCATATTGATTAGTGCGTCGCAAGTCTTCAAAATCATCGGCCGTACATAGCGTTGCAGGGCTGTCGTTAGGCTACGATTGGGGTGTGTGTTCGTTTGCAGATGAAGAATTTGTGCACGTCCAATAATTTGGGTACAAGTGACGTGCCTTAATGCAAAACAATACGCTCCTCTGTGCCACGTTTAGTGTAATGAGAGTGGCGCGTGGCATAGTAAAGCCGATCGTGGAAGCGTATTAACTCCGAGGTCCCGTAGTACTATCATGGGACCCGTTCATATGTGGCTGGTAGTAGGCTAGTAATCCAAGCCGTAATAGCTGAGAGCGCAACAGCTTGAAATCAAGGACTACACAGGAAATGGGCGGAGGCACGAAGTGCTTCTCGACCAAAGGTAAGGTGTTCCTTTCTCCAAGGTGAGGTCGCGATGGGTGGGCGGGGCCCTTCCGGAGAGAGCCAAGGTCGGATGACGTGGTCACATCACCTATCCCTCGGAAAAAACTATGAGCGTGGAGAGCGGTCGAAAGAAAAGTGATCTGGTTCTTTGACTCGGAACCAGTTGAAGACCTACAGAAAAATGAATGAGCTCATCCGCCGTTCGCATAAAGACTGCACTCGATGCGTCTGTTCGTTGCTCGCCCCACCATAGACCGCCGGCAAGAATTATTGCAACAGTTGATCCAACAGACTATTTCAGACATTTCGGACGATACCAGTAGCTAGTAGTACAGTTCCAATGCGTCAGGTCCGCCGCAGACTTCCGAACTGTTCCCAACACACGCTTGGTTACATGCACTCTGTGAAATGGGGGCCCCAGGCGCGTTGATCTGATGACCACACCCTGACCACCCGCAAACACAAATCGTCAGTCAGCGTCGGCTATCCGGACACAAATGGAAATTAGAAAACGTACAGCATTCCTGGGCATATTCGAGACCGGCGATGGTGAACGACTGTTCTTGACACGCGGGAATACACAACTCCACCGTCATACCCCCATCTACGTCAACACGACGCTCAAGCGTACGCGAGGACACCAAGTCGCTTTTCAGGAAATCAATTATTAAATCAACGCTTATTTGATGTTAAGGAAGGCCAAGACGTACCTATAGCAGCCTCGAGAGGTTAACCCGCCGGCCTCTGGAACGACAATGGCTCCAATGGGATACGTCCCAGTGAAATTGTAAAGATCGAACAGGGCCGGTCCGCCACATAATTCGGCGGGGGCGCCTTCGCAATTCATGTTGCAGTACACTCCCGGTTCTCGGTGAAGGGGTGCAAGATGATCGACCCCCATATCGTTCGAAGTGAAATGTGAGCCATTCTCAAGCTCTGATCCACACCCTGCCAATTGTCAGTGCATACTACCACCGGAATGCGAACCCAAGAGATGGACGCACAACATTCGCTCCCGTATTCTAGGCCGGCAAGCGTGAACTCTTGAGCCTGGCAGGCGGCGATACAGGATTCCACGGTGGTATTCCCAGCATCGACCCTGACCTGAAGAGCACGGGCGTTGACTGAATCACTGTAATAGTATCAGCGCTGCCATCAGAATAAGATAAGTCACTGACTTGTAACAACCAAGTCCATTCCACAAACCAACAGACGGGACCAGGGCCGGGGCAACAAAGGTTGAGTTGATTTTCTGATAGACACTGGCTGTCGGGGGGAAATCCGCATCGCCGCCGCAGCTACCTGCCTCCGACGGGTTGCCGGGGCACGGAGTTTGACACTCATTGTCGCCGTCGCTCTCAAAAATACCTTCGCAGTAATTGTCGCAGGCTGAGTATGTTAGCAAATTCAATGCGATCTATTTTAAGATGGACATACCGCATATATAGCCAGCTGTTATACCCATTAAGCGATATGGCACCGATTGGCTATCGCAGAACTCGGCGCACGCTTCTACCGTCATTCTCTCCGAGTCGGCATAGCTGGCGCCGGTTAACAGTGGAAGATTCGATTCACGATTGTCTCTGAAGCAAGAAAAGCATTCACTCAGTCATTGTTTTTTTCATGCCTGATGAAAACTCACTCGAAGCACTCCCAGAACGTCCACCCTGGGGGGTTCACCGGCGGAAATCTAGGGTGCAGCGATGCAGCGAGGACCTGGAGACCAAGAAATTTAGGATCTAGGAGCCTTTCTGAGAACGTGAACCGTAGGTAGTACACCTACCTGTACCAAAGATACGGACGCAAGGGCAAGGGATGACAGACGATGCATGGCAGTTTCTCGGCTACATCGAACGTATCTCCTCCATACTCTTTATAACTTTTCAAGTTCACGTTCCGTAATTGAGACTTTGATCGAGACACACGTTCTGCGACTGTCGAAGAGATGACGGTGAGAAGATGGCGGGCGTTGAGTGGTCAAAGGGGCGAACAGGTCCATGTAGTACAGTAGCCTAGTAAGTACCCCTTACATGATCATATGCGGTTACTGCAAATACTGTATTGCGCTTTCAATGCGGTCATGGGGACCGACACTCTGGATTGATGTGATTCGCGCTCGCTCTCTGCAGGGATTCATTCCCGCCGTGCGCTTCAACCAGTCTATGTGGCGAGCCTGAGTCAGCTCGACATAAAAGGAAACAAGGAGGCACCGTGCACAAGACTGCCCGTGCCAATTGCCGGGACGACTGTCGGACCCGCCTACTCGGAGGAAGCGGCGCAAAAGACTGTTCGTTGACCCAAGTTGGTGTCTGTATGTTTGTACCTGTATTTGTCAACTGTTTCCGCCTGTTCCGCCTGTCTCATCTCAGAGAGTCAAACTACTGGCAAACTACACTGTCGACATACAGTACTTGTCATCGCCACAGTTAAGATTTCTGTATCTTAGTCTTTTGCAGATCTCAAACTCTATAGTGTGTTCCTCTCTCAATCGCTACACATTCCGAATCTTGGACACACGTAAGCGAGCGAACAGCCGCATCGAGCGCAGTCTTTATGCGAACGGCGGATGAGCTCATTCATTTTTCTGTACCCCTCTGGGCCCCCAAGTCTTCAACTGGTTCTGAGTCAAAGAACCAGATCACTTTTCTTTCGCCCGCTCTCTACGCCCATAGTTTTTTCCAAGGGATCGGTGATGAGACCCACGTCATCCGACGGGAAGGGCCCCGCCCACCCGTCGCGACCTCGCAGGAGCATCTCACCTCTGGTTGAGAAGCACTTTATGTCTCTGCCCATTTCCTGTGCAGTCATTTATTTCAAGTTGTTGCGCTCTCAGCTATTACGGCTGGCCTACTACCGGCCACATATGTACAGGTCCTACTACGGGACTCGGAGTTAATACGCTTCCTCGATCGGCTTTACTATGCCACGCGCCGCTTCCCTTCTTTCTGCACACCAAACTTGGCACGGAGGAGCAAAGTAGTGACCCACAAAGATGTGAGTATTGTTTTGCATCTAAGGCACGTCACCTGTACCCAAAATATTGGACGTGCACAACATCTTCGGTTCATTATATCTGCAAACGAATATACACCCCCAATCGGAGCCTAACGACAGCCCTGCGACGCTATGAGGTACGGCCGACGATTTTGAAGACTTGCGGGAACGAGCCTCCAAAGTGATCACAGATTTACTTACCCCTTCATCACATTTTCTGAACGCACTCACTAAACAACACGGAAGAAGGTGAGTGAGCGGCAAGGTGTCAGTTTGGCCGCTATGTCGGATGAAGACCTACGCACAGATCTAATTTGAGGGGTTCACAACCGAGTGTCTTTGAACGTGAGCGCAGGTGTATTCCCGCTCAGCTACGACAGCACTTATGGATCAACCATCTTGGGCCAGGGAGTAGCAAGGTAAGCTCCCGGAAATCTTCCATCTACAAGTTACTAACTAAGATTTCTCGCCTTGCTCTTTAGCCCCGTGCGGGGTGCAGTGTACTATGCACCATTAGCCCACGTTGGTTATTCCAACCACCTTTTCATTCGATGTCTGACCCACTATTTTCTTCCAAATAGCAGTAAATACTACGACAACGTCGCCATCGTCGAAAGCGACCTCGCACACCGCCGCAATTGCCAGAGGGATTGGAGGTGGCGTTGCAGCTCTGATCATAGTGGTTGCGAGTTTACTTTCCTTCATTGTTACCCTTGTTCTTCTTCTATTTTGACCCCTCACGTACGTGCCGTGCATCAGACCGGCAGCGATATTCGAAATTCGCACCCTACTACCCTGCCATGCAGATGAGAGGAGTTTTTGAAGGTCGAGCGTATGATTGCGAGTTGACAGACCCGCAGCACGTTGACGCATTCCCTCACTACTTAGACCGAACGACGCGCTGCGAGTTGAGCAGATCGCTCAACGGATTTTGTTCACACGACTGGCCCCGGTTTCGGCACTGGCAGTCCCTCGTCGACATCTTCGGAAGTACCCTGCGTCACTTGGTTAGGAGACAGAGGATGCGCAACTATGTTCAAGGCTCCCCGCCCTCTTGCCGACTACCTTTTCCAGCCTCACGACATCGCCTTCGCCTTCGAAGACGTTTCCGACCACGCGCGTGTAGCGTTCGCGTATGACGGTCACTTCCTTCCATCCTGGTTGCCCAACGAGCTGTTCGAGCCCCCGAGCGTAAGACGTGAATGGCCCGTCGCCTCAAACACGTGGACAATGATCACCCCGGATAACTCGGAGCTTCCATCATCGTCGATGCTAGCCACTCAGCTCCTCCACCTTGGCCTCGTTTTCAGATTTGAAAGTTTAGCACGTACCAGCACCATCGGTAACGGAAGATCAGCCCGAGATCGAGCTCGCGGATTTTTTTTAAAAAAAAAAAGAGAGATCGAGCTCGCGTTGACGCCTTCGATCTCGTCACCTGCTTTCTCAACTTCTCGCTATGCCCTCGTGTTTGGATGACTTCACCATCACCGAGATTGCATTCACGTCCGCTCCTCGTGTTCGATCGCGCTCGCGCCTTCCCCTTCGGGTCCGTCGAATGTTGCTTGGAATGTTCAGTTCCTGCATTCCGATCAGCCCGAGCCCACGTTCACTTCATTGATCACTCCGACGTCTCCCGCTCAGCTGTTATCTCCATCGCCCGCGCTCCCGACGACCTCGCCCCACCATAGACCGCCGGCAAGAATTATCGCAACAGTTGATCCAACAGACTATCAGAGGAGACATTTCAGACGATACCAGTAACTATAAGTACAGCTCCAATGCGTCAGGTCCGCCACAGACTTCCGAACTGTTCCCAACACACACTTGGTTACATGCACTCTGTGAAATGGGGGCTCCAGGCGAGTTGATCTGATTACCACACCCTGACCACACGCAAACACCAATCGTCAATCAGCGTTGGCTATCCGGACACAAGTGGAAATTAGAAAACGTACAGCATTCCTGGGCATATTCGAGACCGGCGATAGTGAACGACTGTTCTTGACACGCGGGAATACACAACTCCACCGTCATACCCCCATCTACGTCAACACGACGCTCAAGCGTACGCGAGGACACCAAGTCGCTTTTCAGGAAATCAATTATTAAATCAACGCTTATTTGATGCCAAGACGTACCTATAGCAGCCTCGAGAGGTCCACCCGCCGGCCTCTGGAACGACAATGGCTCCAATGGGATACGTCCCAGTGAAATTGTAAAGATCGAACAGGGCCGGTCCGCCACATAATTCGGCAGGGGCGCCTTCGCAATTCATGTTGCAGTACACTCCCGGTTCTCGGTGCAAGGGAGCATCAGAATCGACCCCCATATCGTTCGTAGTGAAATGTGACCCATTCTCAAGCTCTGATCCACACCCTGCCAATTGTCAGTGCATGCTACCACCGGAATGCGAGCCCGAGAGACCGACGCACAACATTCTCTCCCGAATTCTAGGCCGGCAAGTGTGAACTCTTGAGCTTGGCAGGCAGCGATACAGGATTCCACGGTGGTACTCCCAGCGTCGACCCTGACCTGAAGAGCACGGGCGTTGACTGAATCACTGTAATAGTATCAGTGCTGCCATCAGAATAAGATAAGTGTGCATTCACTGACTTGTAACAACCAAGTCCTTTCCACAAACCAACAGATGGGACCAGGGACGGGGCAACAAAGGTTGAGTTGATTTTCTGATAGACACTGGCTGTCGGGCTCGTTTCCTCATTGCCGCCGCAGCCACCTGCCTCCGACGGGTTGCCAGGGCACGGAGTTTCACACTCATTGCCGCCGAGGCTCTCAAAAGTACCTTCGCAGTAATTGTCGCATGCTGAGTATGTTAGCCAAGTCAATGCGCTCTATTTTACGATGGACATACTGCATATATAGCCAGCTGTTATACCCATTAGGCGGTATGGCACCGATTGGCTATCGCAGAACTCGGCGCACGCTTCTATCGTCATATTCTCCGAGTCGACAAAGCTGGCGCCGGTTAACAGTGGATCATTCAGTTCACGATTGTCTCTGAAGCAAGAAACGCATTCACTCAGTCATATTTTTTTTCACGGCTGATGAAAACTCACTCGAAGCACTCCCAGAACGTCCACCCTGGGGGGTTCGCCGGAAACCTAGGGTGCAGCGAAGCAGCGAGGACCTGGAGACCAAGAAATTTAGGATCGAAGAGCGTTTCTGAGAATGCGAACCGTAGGTGTACTACCTGTACCAAAGATACGGACGCAAGGGAAAGGGATAACAGACGATGCATGGCAGTTTCTCGGCTACATCGAACGTATCTCCTCCATACTCTTTATAACTTTTCACGTTCCGTAATTGAGACCTTGATCGAGACACACGTTCTGCGACTGTCGAAGAGATGACAGTGAGAAGATGGCGGGCATTGAGTAGTCAAAGGGGCGAACGGGTCCATCTAGTACAGTAAGGGCCCCTTACATCGTATGCGGTTACTGCAAGTATTGCGCTTTCAATGCGGTCATGTCACCGTCAGGGACCAGCGTGAATGCAAGTCAACATGCGGCGGACCCCCAGGGCTTAATCCAGGACAACCTATCGCCGCCAGACCGTTAGCAGAGTAATCGAGCTGAGGACATTCTGGATTGACGTGATTCGCGCTCGCTCTCTGCAGGGATTCATTCCCGCCGTGCGCTTCAAAACAGATAGTCTATGTGGCTAGTCAGCTCGACATAAAAGGAAACAAGGACGTCAGGACTCAGAACGAGCCCAGCGTCCGTCCAAGTCGACAGCTAGGCACCGTACGAGACTGCCCATGCCAATTGCCGGGGCGACTGTCGGGCCCACCGACCCGGAGCAAAAGACTTAGCGTTTGTACCTGTATGTTTGTACCTGTATTTGTCAACTGTTTCCGCTTGTCTCATCTCATCTCAGAGAGTCGTCGATATACAGTACTTGTCATCGCCATAGTTAAGACATCTGTATCTCAGTCTTCTGCAGAACTCAAACTCTATATCGTTCCTCTCTCAATCGCTACACATCCCGAATCTTGGACACATGTGTGCGAGCGAGTTATCCTGACACCTTGCGGCGGTCACTCGTGTTGTTTAGTGCGTGCATTCAGAAAATGTGATGAAGAATCACTTTGGAGGCTCGTTCCCGCAAGTCTTAAAAATCGTCGGCCGTACCTTATAGCATCGCAGGGCTGTCGTTAGGCTCCGATTGGGGTGTGTATTCGTTTGCAGATGTAATGATACGAAGAAGTTGTGCACGTCCAATATTTTGGGTACAAGTGACTTGGACGTACCTAAATGCAAAACAATACGCTCAAGAATACGCTCCTCCGTGCCAAGTTTGGTGTAATGGTAGTGGCGTGGCATAGTAAAGCCGATCGAGGAAACGTATTAACTCCGAGTCCCGTAGTAGGACCGGTACCTGTACATATGCCGGTAGTGGGCTAGTAAGCCATAATAGCTGTGAGCGCAAATAAATGACTGGACAGGAAATGGGCGGAGGCACGAAGTGCTTCTCGACCGAAGGTGAGATGCTCCTGTGTCCAGGGCGAGGTCGCGACGGGTGGGCGGAAAAAAACTATGGGCGTGGAGAGCGAGCGAATGAGGTCATCCGCCGTTCTCATAAAGACTGCGCTCGATGCGGCTGTTCGTTGCTCGCTCCACCATAGACCTCCGGTAAGAATTATTGCAACAGTTGATCCAACAGACTATTTCAGACATTTCAGACGATACCAGTAGCTAGAAGTACAGCTCCAATGCATCAGATCCGCCACAGACTTCCGAACTGTTCCCAACACACACTTGGTTACATGCGCTCTGTGAAATGGGGGCCCCAGGCGAGTTGATATGATTACCACACCCTGACCACACGCAAACACCAGTCGTCGGTCAGCGTTAGCCATCCAGGTAGTACAAACGGAAATTGGTAAACGTACAGCATTCCTGGGCGTATTCGAGACCGGCGATCGTGAACGACTGTTCTTGACACGCGGGAATGCACAACTCCACAGTCATACTCCCTTCCACGTTGACACGGCGCTCGAGCGTGCGCGAGGATACCAAGTCGCTTTTCAGACAATCAATGCTTATTCAGAAAAAATTGATGCAGTGTTGATGAAGGCCAAAACGTACCTATAGCAGCCTCGAGAGGTTAACCCGCCGGCCTCTGGAACGACAATGGCTCCAATGGGATACGTCCCCGTGAAATTGTAAAGATCTAACAGGGCCGGTCCGCCACATAATTCGGCGGGGGCGCCTTCGCAATTCATGTTGCAGTACACTCCCTCAAATCGGTGCAAGGGAGCATTAGAATCGACCCCCATATCGTTCGTATAGAAGTGTGACCCATTCTCAAGCTCTGAACCACACCCTACCGATTGTCAGTGCATACTACGACTGGAACGCGGGCCGGAGAGATGGACGCACAACATTCCTTCCCGTATTCTAGGCCGGCAAGTGTGAACTCTTGAGCTTGGCAGGCGGCGACACAGGATTCCACGGTGGTGTTCCCAGCGTCGACCCTGACCTGAAGAGCACGGGCGCTGACTGAATCACTGTAATAGTATCAGCGCTGCCATCAGAATAAGATAAGTGTGGATTCACTGACTTGTAACAACCAAGTCCATTCCACAAACCAACAGATGGGACCAGGACCGGGGTAATAAAGGCTGAGTTGATTTGCTGATAGACACTGGCTGTCGGGAGCCGACCGTCATTGCCACCGCAGCCACCTGCCTCCGACGGGTTGCCGGGGCATGGTGTTTGACACACATTCCCGGATTCGCTCTCGAAAATACCTTCGCAGTAATTGTCGCAGGCTGAGCATGTTAGTAAAGTCAATGCGACCTATTTTGCGATGGACATACCGCATATATAGCCTTCTGTTATACCCATTAAGCGGTATGGCTCCGGTTGGCTTTCGCAGAACTCGGCGCACGCTTCTATCGTCATACTCTTCGAGTCGGCATAGCTGGGGCCGGTTAACAATGGAAGATTTAGTTCGCGAGGGTCTCTGAAGCAAGAAAAACATCCACTCAGTCATATATATTTTCGTGGCTGATGAGAACTCACTCGAAGCACTCAAAGAACGTCCACCCTGGGGCGCCCACTGGCACCGGGAATCTAGGGTGCAGCGATGCAGCGAGGACCTGGAGACCAAGAAATTTAGGATCCAGGAGCGTTTCTGAGAATGCGAACCGTAGGTAGTGCACCTACCTGTACCAGAGATACGGACGCAAGGGCAAGAGATGACAGACGATGCATGGCAGTGTCTTGACTACGTCAAACGTATCTCCTCCATACTCTTTATAACCTTTCACGCTCCGTAATTGGGACCTTGATTGAGACACACGTTCTCCGACTGTCGAAGAGATGATGGTGAGAAGATGGCGGGCGTTGAGTGGTCAAAAGGGCGAATGGGTCCATGTACAATTGGGGCCCCTTACATCCTATGCGGTTATTGCAAATACTGTATTGCGCTTTCAATGCGGTCATGTCACCGTCAGGGACCAGCGTGAAGTCAACATGCGGCGTACCTCGGGGGCCTAATCCAGGACAACCTCTCTCGACTCTCTCTCGCCCCCAGACCGTCAGCAGAGCACTCGAGGTCATTCTGATTTGTTGCGATTCGCGCACGCTCTGTGCAGGGATTCTTTCCCACCGTGCTCTTCAAAACAGATAGTCAAAGCGACGAGTTGGCTCGACCTGGAAGAAAACAAGGACATCAGGACTCGGAACGAGCCCAGCGTCCGTCCAAGTCGACAGCTAGGCACCGTGCGCGACACATGTGATGTGATGCATGTGATCTCCCGGGGCCGCCGGTCCTGTCTCTTCCCGGTACTACTCCGGTACTTGAGTACTTGTCATCGCCACAGTTAAAATTTCGTATCTCAGTCGGGTCCGCAGAACTCAAACTCTATACCGTTCCTCTGTCGATCGCTACACATTCCCGACTCTTGGACACACGTATGCGAGTGAGTTATCCTGACACCTTGCAGCTGTCACTCTCTTCCTCCGTTCAGAAAATGTCATGAAGTGACAAAACTGTGATCATCACTTTGGAGGCTTGGTCCCGCAAGACTTCAAAATCGTCGGCCGTACCTCACAGTGTCGCAAGACTGGGGTGCCGCGTGTATTCGTTTGCAGATGTAATGAAACGAAGAAGTTGTGCACGTCGAATATCTTGGGTGCAAGTGACGTACTCTAGCCAAGACTCTAGCGATGCAAAACATATTTGTTTTTTTGTGGGTCTTTGCTCCTACGTCACGGTGCCAAATTTGGTGTGGCATCGTAAAGCCGATCGTGGAAGCGTGTTAACTCCGAGTCCTGTAATAGGACCTGTGCATATGTGGCCAGTAGTTGGCTAGTAATCCAAGCAGTAATAGCTGAGAGTTATTAGCAACAAATAGATGAGTGCACAGCAAATCGGCGGAGGCACAAGGTGCTTCTCGACCGAAGGTTTTCCTTGTGTCCGGGGCCCTTCCGAGACGTGGCCATCATCGTCGATGCCTTGGAAAAACTACGGGCATGGAGTGTAGTCGAAAGAAAAGAGATCTGGCTCTTTGACCCGGAACCAGTCAAAGACCTGGGGGCCCGGAGTGGTAAGAAAAGATGGATGAGCTCATCCGCCGTTCGCACAAAGACTGCGCTCGATGCTGCTCTTCGTTTCCCGCCCCACCATAGACCACCGGAAAGACTTACCACAACTTGAACAGTTAATTCAACAGACTGTAAGTTACAAAATACCAGTACTGTAGCTAGAAGTACAGCTCCAATGCATCAGGTCCGCCGCAGACTTCCGAACTGTTCCCAACGCACGCTTGGTTACATGCGCTCTGTGAAATGGGGGCCCCAGGAGAGTTGATCTGATTACCGCACCCTGACCACACGCAAACACCAGTCATCAGCGTCAGCCATCCATACACAAATGGAGATTGATAAACCCACAGCATTCCTGGGCGAATTCGAGACCGGCGATGGTGAACGACTGTTCTTGACACGCGGGAATGCACAATTCCACGGTCATACTCCCTTTAACGTCGACACGGCGCTCAAGCGTGCGCGAGGATACCAAGTCGCTTTTCAGACAATCAATGCTTATTCAGAAAATATTGATAAAGGCCAAAACGTACCTATAGCAGCCTCGAGAGGTTAACCCGCCGGCCTCTGGAACGACAATGGCTCCGATGGGATACGTCCCCGTAAAATTGTAAAGATTGAGCAGGGCCGGTCCGCCACATAATTCGGCGACGGCACCTTCACAATTCATGTTGCAGAACACTCCATTGAATCGGTGAAAGGGAGCACTGGGATCGATCCCCATATCGTTCGTAGTGAAATGTGACCCATTCTCAAGCTCTGATCCACACCCTACCGATTGTCAGTGCGTACTACCACCGGAAGGCGAGCCCAAGAGATGGACGCACAACATTGTTTCCCAAATTCTAGGCCTGCAAGTGTGAATTCTTGAGCCTGGCAGGCGGCGATACAGGATTCCACGGTGGTATTCCCAGCATCGACCATGCGCTGAAGAGCACGGGCGCTGACCGAATCACTGCAATAGTATCAGCATTGCCATCAGAATAAGTGTGCATTCATTGACTTGTAACAACCAAGTCCATTCCACAAACCAACAGATGGAACCAGGACCGGGGCAACAAAGGTTGGGTTGTTTTTCTGATAAGTACTGGCCGTCGGCGTGAAACCGTCCATGCCGCCGCAGCCACCTATCTCCGACGGGTCACCGGAACACGGTGTTTCACACTCATTCCCGGATTCGCTCTCGAAAATACCTTCGAAGTAATTGTCGCAGGCTGCGTACGTTAGAAAATTCAATGCGATCTATTTTGCAATGGACGTACCGCATATAAAGCCAGATGTTATACCCATGAAACGGTATTGCACCGATTGGCTATCGCAGAACTCGGCGCACGCTTCTATCGTCATATTCTCCGAGTCGACAAAGCTGGCGCCGGTTAACAGTGGATCATTCTGTTCACGGTTGTCTCTGAAGCAAGAAAGCATTCACTTGGTCGTATATTTTTTCATGCGTGGTGAAAACAAACTCACTCGAAGCAGAGCCAAAACGTCCACCCTGGGGGGTTCACCGGGTCCCTAGGGTGCAGCGAAGCGGCGAGGACCTGGAGACCAAGAAATTTAGGATATAGGAGCCTTTCTGAGAACGCGAACCGTAGGTAGTGCACCTACCTGTACCAAAAATACGGACGCAAGGGCAAGGGATGACAGACGATGCATGGAAATGTCTTGCATCAAACGTATCTCCTCCACACTTTATAACTTTTCACGTTCCGTAATTGGGACCTTGATTAAGACACACGGTCTCTGACTGCCGAAGAGATGACGGTGAGAAGATGGCGGGTATTGCGTGGTCAAAGGGGCAAACGGGTCCGTGTACAGTCAGTGCCCCTTACATCTTATCGGACATGTCACCGTCAGGGATCAGTATGATAGTGAAGGCAAGTCAATATGCGGCTTACCTCGGGGGCCTAATCCAGGAAAACCTCTCTCACCGCCAGACCGTCAGCGAGGATACTCTGGATTGTTGTGATTCGCGCTGGTTTTCTGCAGGGAATCATTCCCTCAAAACAGATAGTCTAACTGGTGAGAGGTTTAAGCCTGACAGGAAACAAGGGAATCAGGACTCGGAACGAGCACAGCATCCAAGTCGACAGTTAGGCACAGTAGTCGTCTAAGGTGGGCTTCCCACTAAGTGCCGGGCGCCGGATGCATGTGGTGGCCGGGCTGCCGCTGTGTATTTGTGTTTGTCGCGTTAACGTGCGTTCTCATGTCAAAGTCAAACTACTGACCTCGCAATTTCTCCGCATTGGTAGTAATTTCTGTATCTCAGGCGGGTCCGCAGAACTCACTTATACCCCATTCACGTTGTATGGAAATGGTACATACTTGTGCACGTATGTCAACGATGGCGACAAATCGTACTTGGGTCCAAGCTTGGGTCAAGACGGGTGCCTGTGCGCGGCTCTTCCGGACCGAGCCAATTAGGTCGGAGCAAGGGTTGGAGACGTGGGCCTCATCGTCGACCCCTTCGCAAAAAAACTGGGCGTGGTAGGTAGGCCGCAGAAAAGTGATCTGTCTCTGAATCAGTGGGGAGGGGGCACAGGAAACTTGAAAGGAGGGGTGAGCACATAGCCTCATCCGCCGTTTGCACAGAGACTGCGCTCGATGTCGCCTTTCGTTCCTCACTCCACCATAGACCGGCAAGTAAGAGTTAATTTAACAGACCATCAGTACAGGCGTTGTAAGTTACACAATACCAGTACTACAGTTAGTAGTACAATTCCAATGCGTCAGGTCCGCCGCAGACTTCCGTGCTGTTCCCAACACAGGCTTGATTACATGCGTTCTGTGAAATGGGGGCCCCAGGCGAGTTGATCTGATTACCGCACCCTGACCACAAGCAAAAACCAATCGTCAGTCAGCGTTAGCCGCCCAGGCACAAATGGAGATTGGAAAACCTACAGCATTCCTGGGCATATTCGAGACCGGCAATCGTGAACGACTCTGACTGGCAGGCGGGAATACACAACTCCACCGTCATACTCCCTTCAACGTCGACACGGCGCTCAAGCGTACGCGAGGATACCAAGTCGCTTTTCAGGCGATCAATGTTTAGTCAGAAAAAAAATTGATGTTAAATCGTACCTATAGCAGCCTCGAGAGGACCACCCGCCGGCCTCTGGCACGACAATGGCTCCGATGGGATATGTCCCCGTAAAATTGTACAGATCGAGCATGGCCGACCCGCCACATAATTCGGCGAGGGCGCCTTCGCAACCCAGGTTGCAGACCCCAAAGTCCGGGGGTCCCAGTGGTCGGTAATTGTCATGTTCTATCCCCATATCGTTCCCACCGGACTGTGAACCGTTCTCAAGCTCAAAACCACACCCTACCGATTGTCAGTACGTACTACCACCGGAACGCGAGCCCAAGAGGTGGACGCACAACATTCCCTCCCGAATTCTAGGCCGGCAAGTGTGAATTCTTGAGCCTGGCAGGCGGCGACACAAGACTCCACGGTGGTGCTCCCAGCGTCGACCCTGACCTGAAGAGCACGGGCGCTGACTGAATCACTGAAACGGGATCAACACTACCATCAGCATAGTAAGTGTGCATCCACTGACTTGTAACAACCAAGTCCATTCCACAAACCAACAGATGGGACTAGGGCCGGAATGACATAGGTCGGGTTGATTTGTTCATAGACGCTGGCCGTCGGGACCGAATGGTCAACGCCACCACAGCTATCTATCTCCGACGGGTCGCCGGGGCACGGCGTGCCCCACGGCGGTGCACACCCATCCCCGTCGTTCTCGAAAATATACTCGAAGAAATTGTCGCAGGCTGAGTATGTTAGCAAAATTATGGCGATCCCTTTTGCAATGGACATACAGCATATATAGCCAGCTGTTATACCCATGAAGCGGTATGGCGCCGATTGGTTTTCGCAGAACTCGGCACATGCTTCTATCGTCATACTCTCTGAGTCGGCATAGTTGGCGCCGGTGAACAGTGGAAAATTAATTTCACGATTATCTCTGGAGTAAGAAGTTCACGCGGCCAAATATTTTTGTAGCCTGATCAAAACTCACTCGAAGCAGCCAAAAAATCCCCACCCTGGGGAGTTTACAAGTGACCTGGAGCGCAGCGAAGAGCCGAGGACCTGGAAACCAGAAACTTTAGGACGCAAACCGTAGGTAGAGTACACCTACCTGTATCGAAAACACGGACGCCAGGGCAAGAAATGACAGACGATGCATGGCAATGTCTTGGCTGCATCAAATGCATCTCGTCCACACACTTTTTATCACTTTTCGCGTTCCGTAATTGAGAACTTGATTGAGACACGTTCTCTGACTGTCGAAGATATGACAGTGAGAAGATGGCGGGCATTGAGTGGTCAAAGGGGCGAACGGGTCCATGTACAGTTAGGGCCCCTTACATCCTATGCGGTTACTGGAAGTATTGCGCTTTCAAAGCGGTCATGTCACCGTCAGGGACCAGCGTCAACATGCGGCGTACCTCGGGGGCTAAATCCAGGCCAACCTCTCTCGCCACCGGACCGTTAGGAGACTCGAGGACACTCTGGATCGTTGTGACGCGTGCTCGTTCTGTGCAGACCACTGGACCCGCTCTTTTAGCAAAAAATATGTAACTAAGACATAATGTTTTTTTTTGTGACAGAGCAAGTTTATAGATCACATGATGGCTGATGTGCCTGTTTTTGCCAGTCATGCGGCTGGAAAACTTTAAATCTCGCCCTAATTTTGTCACAAAAAAATCACTGTCTTTGTCAGATATTTTTCGCTGAAGAGGGTCCTCCACTGGTCCTCCTACCGTCCTCTTCAGGCGTGAACCTGATGACTCGGAACTTGAACGATCCCACTAGCAGCGTCCCAGTCGACAGCTATAGCTAGGCACGATACAGGCCCCAACTACTGTACAATAAGCAAGTACTGCCGGTTTCCCATAGCTGCCAATTAAAGTAATTTCCGGGCGCGACGGCGGGCCCAAGGGCGGGCCCGGATTATGTTCGTCGCAGAAAGGTACCGCCGCCGGACTGTCGTTCCGGCCGCCGGGGTGTATTGTTCGATACATTGTACTCTCTTGTCGCTCTCCCATCCTCCACTGTAGTAAGTATCACCCCAGGCTGAATCCGAGTGAAGCAGGAAAAGGTTGGTAATATGTCAATAACCGTTCATGTTGGAGGCGCCGGGGAGATCGAGTGAGAATGCTACACGAGATGCTTCGAGACTGGAACCGTTCGGCGAGAGTAGGCTTTAGAGTAGGACTACCTTTTGGAATCGTACCCGTATATCATATTAAGGTATCGACTGCACCTTCGTTTCCAATAGCGCTCGACTTTCTAAGTGTAGGGTTGCAGCTGCCTGATTGACCAGGTGCTGGCCAACTTGCAAGTAACTTACTGTAGTGCAGTAGCCGACATATTTCACCTGTTCGCAAATGATATAATGATATAGGATACGTTGATATTTTGCTTCTCCATTGACGGGTGACGGGCCCTAGCGATGCGACAATTTATAAAGGTGATCATAAACCCAATAGACATTCGGAGAAGACATTGTACACAGTACCAGTAACTAGTAGTACAGTTGCAATGCATCAGGCCCTCCGCAGACTTCCGTACTGTTCCCAACACACTCTTGGTTACATGCGCTCTGTGAAATGGGGCCCCCAGGAGAGTTGATCTCATTACCGCACCCTAACCACGCGCAAACACCAGTCGTCTGTCAGCACTAGCCAGCCGTCGCAGATAGAGATTCGTAAACCTACAGCATTCCTGGGCATATTCGAGACCGGCGATCGTGAACGACTCTGACTGGCAGGCGGGAATACATAACTCCACCGTCATACTCCCTTCTACATCAACACGGCGCTCAAGCGTGCGCGAGGATACCAAATCGCTTTCAAGACAACCAATGCTCATCCAGACCAAATTGATATGATATAGGCCCTGACGTACCTATAGCAGCCTCGGGAGGTCCACCCGCCGGCCTCTTGGACAACGGAGGCTCCAATGGGATACGTCCCCGTGAATTTGTACAGATCAAACAGGGCTGGTCCGCCACATAATTCGGCGGAGGCACCTTGGCAAGCCATGTTACAGTACAATCCGTTCGGATTTAGTCGGACAATCTCATTTTGAATCCCATCATCGTTCCCATAGAACTGTGAACCATTCTCAAGTTCTGAACCACACCCTACCGATTGTCAGTAGGTACTACCACCGGAACGCGAGCCCGAGAGATGGACGCACAGCATTCCCTCCCAAATTCTACGCCGGCAAGCGTGAATTCTTGAGCCTGGCAGGCAGCGACACAGGATTCCACGGTTATGTCGCCAGCATCGACCATGACTTGAAGAGCACGGGCGCTGACCGAATCACTGAAACAGCATCAGCGCTGCCATCTGCCTAAGGACAACTGTATAATCACTGACTTATAACAACCGAGTCCGTTCCACAAACCAGCAGATGGGACCAGAGCCGGGATGATAAAGGTCGAGTCAATTTTTTGATATGTACTGGCAGTCGGCATTAAAACTTCCTTGCCGCCACAGCCACCTATCTCTGCCGGGTTGCCGGGGCACGGCGTCTCACACAGAGTGAAGGGTTCGCTGTTGAAAGAAGACTCGAAGAAATTGTCGCAGGCTGAGTATGTTAGCAAAGTCAACGTGATCTAATTTTCAATGGACATACAGCATATATAGCCGTCTGATATGCCCATGAAGCGGTACGGCACCGATTGGCTATCGCAGAAGATGGCACATGCTTCTATAGTCATATTCTCCGAGTCGGCATAGCTGGCGCCGATGAATAGTGGTGAACCAAGGTAACGATCGTCACTGAAGCAAGAATTGGATTCACTCGACCAAATATTTTTGATGCCCGACGAAAACTCACTCCATGCAGGGGAGGAAAGGTTTCCACCCTGGGGGGTCTGACAGGTACCTAGGGCGCAGTGAAGCAGCGAGGACCTGATGACCAGAAAGTTTAGGCCCTAGGAAATTTTCTCAGGACGCAAACCGAAGGTAGTGAACTCACATGTACCAAAAACAAGGACGCTAAGGAAAGGGATGATAGAGAATGCATGGCAATATCTTGGTTGCTTCAACCGCATCTCACCAACACTCTTTATAACTTGTGATTGAGACACACGCTCCACGATTGTCGAAGAGATGACGGTGAGAAGATGGCGGGCGTTGAGTGGCTATCGGGGCGAACGAATCTATGTACAGCTAGTATTAAATTTAGTTCGGCATCAGTTCCCCTTACATTCTATGCGGCAGATCGTTGCGCTTTAAATGCGGTCATGTTGCCGTCAGGAACCAATGCCAATATCCAACGTACCTTGGGTGCTCAATACAGCGCTCAATAGGCGATCAACCCAGAAGAACCCTCGCCGCCAGAGACTGTCAGCACTGACTCAGCAGTTCGATTGAGGGTTCTTTGTGCAGGATCATTCTCGCCGTGCTTCCAAGGCTAAGTGGCGAGTCGAAGTGAACAAGGAAATGAAACAAGGGGAATGGGGTCGACGGCTAAGCATGATGCACGGTGACCATACATCATGCATCATCAACTGTGCGGTCATCCAGCTAAGTAGAGTATGATGCTGGCCCCCACGTGACAAATGAGGCCTTAATGAGAGCCTAATCAGGACAAATTTGTACTTATTTGTATTTTGTATGTTCATGTTTCCGCGTGTCTTCCGCGTGTGATCTCCAGAGAAATATACGTTATCATCGCCATTTCTCCATGCATCGGTGGAAAAATCTTTAAATCCGGTCAACGGAAGTCAAGAAAAGGAGGTCAACCTCCGAGTCTTCCGCGTTTTCAGCTTGGTTTTCAGTATGTGCGTTGAGTAAATGTGGGGAAGTTGATGCATCAGCACTTGGGAGGATCAGCGCTCAGCCCCGCAAGACCTACTGCCTTCAATGGCTGTGCCACAGGACTGTCACAGAACGACTGCCCAGGTGTCTATTCGCGTTCTGTGCCTCGGATTCTCTTCTCACTAGTCTACCTTCCTGGGGCAAGTTCGGCAAGATGTGTTCAAGGGAAGCAAGACAACATGGAATGTAAACGGATCCACAATAAACAGAGTCAAGCAAGACGAGATTATGTCTACAATCGTGTAGTTTGGAGGCACTAGCGGGAGAATGCGAGTCTAAACGAGAAATATGGTCTTAGAACTGCCCAGCGTGAATTCGATCGTGAATGAAACGGAGTATGCATATATACAGGCCAGAGATATTCTACTCCGAAGCAAGGTCTGCTTAATTTCCATATATAGTATTGTAGCTACCCGATTAGGTAGGTTCCTGGAAGTTGTCGATATTGTATGATGCAGATACTCTGAAATGATACGAAGACGTTGTGCAAGGTACCCATTGCATATTTTAGTGGCGACAAGTGATGTGCCCTGGTAATGGAATTTCATTATTTCATATGGAACGACAGTCGATCCAACAGACTACAGTATCGGCGCAAACATTATACAACACAATGTTTACTAGAGGCTAGAAGTACAGTTCCAATGCGTCAGCCCCCCCGCAGACCTCCGTATTGTTCCCAACACACGCTTTATTACATGCGCTCTGTGAAATGAGGGCCCCAGGCGAGTTGATCTCTTTGCCGCACCCTGACCACGCGCAAACACCAGTCGTCGGTCAGCGCCGGTCATCCAGTCATGAATGGTGATCGGTCGACCTACAGCATTCTTGGGCGAATTCGAGACCGGCGATCGTGAATGACTCTGACTGACACGCGCTCACACACGATTCCACGGTTACATTCCCTGCATTAACACGACGCTCGAGCGTGCGTGAGGATACCGAGTCGCTTTTCAAACAATCAATGTTCGTTCAGGAAAGTAACTATTGATGGAGGGCGAGTCGTACCTATAGCAGCCTCGAGAGGTCCACCCGCCGGCCTCTGGCACGACAATGGCTCCGATGGGATACGTCCCCGTGAAATTGTACAGATCGAACAGGGCCGGTCCGCCACATAATTCAGCTGAGGCGCCTTGGCAACCCATGTTGCAGGCCACTACGTTCGGGTCTGGTCGGAAATTGCCATTTTCAATCCCCATATCGTTCCCAGAGGACTGTGAACCGTTCTCAAGCTCTGAACCACACCCTACCGATTGTCAGTGGGTACTACCACGGGAACACGAACCCGAGATATTGACGCACAGCATTCCCTCCCAAATTCTAGGCCGGCAAGCGTGAATTCTTGAGCTTGGCAGGCGGCGACACAGGATTCCACGGTGGTGTTGCCAGCGTCGACCCTGACCTGAAGAGCACGGGCGCTGACTGAATCGCTGAAACATAATCAGATTTGACATCAGGACAGCTGTACATTCACAGACTTGTAGCAACCAAGCCCATTCCACAAACCAACAGATGGAACCAGGGCCGGGATGATAAAGGTCGAGTTGATTTTCTGATAAATACTGGCCGTCGGCGTCGAAAGTTCCATGCCACCACAGCCACCTATCTCCGCCGGGTTGCCGGGGCACGGCTTATTACACGAAGACTCGGGATCACTCTCGAGAATATACTCGAAGAAATTGTCGCACGCTACGTATATTAGCAAAGTCAATAGGATATCTTTTTCAGTGGACATACAGCACTGGAAGCCATCTGTAATGCCCATGAAGCGGTATGGCACCGGTTGGTTCCCGCAGAAGTTGGCACACGCTTCTATCGTCATATTTGCCGGGTCGGCAAAGCCAGCGCCGATGAATAGTGGGAAACCAATGTCACGGTTGTCTCTGAAGCAAGAAAAAGATGCACTCGTCCAAATACTTCTGATGCCTGATGAAAACTCACTCGGAACAAAAGAACGATTCCCACCCTGAGGGGGCCAAGCTCCTGGGATGCACCGAAGAAGCGAGAACCTGTAGACCAGGAAGTTTAGGTTCTAGGAGCTTTTCTGAGGACGCAAACCGTAGGTAGTGTACATACCTGTGCCGAGAACACGGATGCTAAGGCAAGGGATGACAGACTATGATGCATAACAGTGTCTTGGCTACATCAAACGCATCTCGACGACACTCTTTATAACTCATGATTGAGGCACGTTCCATGATTTTCGAAGATATGACGGTGAGAAGTTGGCGGTCATTGAGTGGTCAAAAGGGCGAACGGATCCATGTACAGTTAGTGCTCCAACATTCTGTAAGAGTATCGTCAGGGACCGGTGTGATGGCAAGTCAAACATCCAGCGTGCCTTGGGGTCCAGAGAGACCTCTCTCGCCCCCAGAGACCGTCAGCAGACTGATTGAAGATACTCTGCATTGTTGTGATTCGTGCTGAAATGAAACAAATGCGTCAGGAACGGGCCCAGCGTCCAAGTTGGCAGCTAACTTAGGCACGATACCGGCACGATACACAGTGACTGGCTTGGTACTGTATCATCCAGCTATTTGAGTACATGGTTTCCCACAGCTGCCAATTAAAGTGATTTCGCGGCGCAACACATGTCCCCAGGATGCATGCCACGAGTCTCTGATCTCCTCGTCACGGTGGCCAAAGAAGCTGGGATGGGAATAGGCCTAGGTCTTGTGCGCTGGTTTTCCCACCGTGTTTGACGTGCAAAGCACTGACATCTGTACAGGTACAGTAGAGCCTGATTTCGTGGCACCGTGACCATCATGTGAGCGTGCAGAGAGCGCATTATTTGTCACTGTATGGTACTGTGTGTGTGTGCTTTCCGCGTCGTGCGGGATCGGGAGATGCGGGATCGGGAGAGCTCAAGCAGTGCCCAACTTGAAGCTCAAGCTCAAGTCTCAAACTCTATGCTGTAAAATTCCTCCTTGATTGCTACATTGACACATTCCCGACTCCAAGGTTTACTCACCTTCCGTGCATTCACCAGGGGTGTTAAATCTGTGGTCTCGGTCCTGCAAGACCTACTGGCCGCACCAAACGCCGCCACAAGACTGTCGTTCCAACTGGGGTGTCGAGCTCTCTCCCCCCTGGGCAGTTCCAAGTCTCAAAGTGTCTCGCGTAGAGTCGCATTCTTTCATTCTCGATCTCCCTAGTGTCTCCAGCCTCAACAGTTGTTGACATAATTTTGACCTGTTTCATATGAGCTCATCGGATGTGAGAGTGGAAAAAGAATCGAGTCATCATTCAGAGAGAAAAGGACCGTATCAATACATACAGCAATATCATTTATAAACTACTTGGCTGCCTCATGGTTCGCTAGGGAGCCTCGAGGCTCTGCGAAGCGATGACACAAAGTGGGCGATCTACACGGGTTATTATACCAGCGTCGGGCCAAGGGTCTACTTCAGCGTTTGGATCCATCTCCTACTCCTCTGCTGCCCCCTGTCCATTTCTGGCTTGTTCGCCTCATTTGTCCTCTGCATCCTCCTCTGTGCAGCGTTCTTGACAAAGTTCCTCGCGCGCAATCAATCACGTGACTGGTATGGAGTCATTGTCAAACTCTAGGAGGACTCTATGAGGCGATACAACTCGCCTGGGATCCCGTGCATGGCGACCACGGCGCTGAAGTGGCTCATGTTGGGCTTAAATTCGTACCCGAGGTTGGCATCTACGGTTGATTTGTGTGGGGCACTTCCCAATCAATCATGGTGATTATTCTCGCCCTAAGGGGTGTAAAGCAGATACTTCGTAGTGTCGGTCGCCGCTGCCATGGTGGAGACGCGTTGAGCTTAATCCGCCAGGATCACGCACACTTCCGCGCAGCGCGGCGGTGATTCCTCGAATCGCTACAGGTGCGCACAAGTGCGGAACAACGGGGAACGCAAACACTGCAGTTGTAGGCCAGAATACATGAAGTGAAAGTGGATCTCGAGTACCGGGGCTGTCTAAGATACATGCCTGGCAGGTCGTGAAGTGCAGGTAGGGGAGGACGGCGAACGAAGATCATCATGGATTGTATTCGTCCGCAACAGAAGCGAATAGGCCGGACGCTCAGGAGCAGAGGAAGAGAAGTCCTTGCTCAAAACGGCTCCAACATCGCCGAGGTCAAGGGAAACCCCTGCTTCCAGTGGAAGTTTTTATATTTGAAGTATTGAGGCATTCACTCAAGTTTTACACCCCTTGTCATCAGTATGGATGCCAGTGCCAGTGGGTGTAAGTTACTGCACGACAGACTCCATCTGCGCGCGCCACAGAACTTCCGTATTTCTGCTTGCTGGTGCACCAGCACAAAGCCGGCTATAGATTGCGAAAGATCATTATATTTATCTACTAATTTACGCAACGCGCTAGTAATACAGCTCCAATGCGTCAGGCCCCCCGCAGACTTCCGTGCTGTTCCCAACACACACTTGATTACATGCGCTCTGTGAAATGGGGGCCCCAGGAGAGTTGATCTCATTACCGCACCCTAACCACGCGCAAACACCAGTCATCAGTCAGCACCGGCTATTCCGTCCCAAATGGTGATTTTAAGACCTACAGCATTCCTGGGCGTATTCGAGACCAGCGATCGTGAATGACTCTGACTGACAGGCGGGAATACACAGCTCCACCGTCATACTCCCTTCTACATCAACACGGCGCTCAAGCGTGCGCGAGGACACCAAGTCGCTTTCGAGGAAATCAACGCTCATTCAGACAAGGTTGGTATTAATAAAGACCGAGACGTACCTATAGCAGCCTCGAGAAGTCCACCCGCCGGCCTCTGGGACGACAATGGCCCCGATGGGATACGTCCCCGTAAAATTGTACAGATCAAGCAGGGCCGGTCCGCCACATAATTCGGTGGGGTCGCCTTGGCAACCCATGTTGCAATACAGTCCATTCGGGTCTGGTCGGTGATCGAAATCAATCCCATCATCATTCCCGTAGAAGTGTGAACCGTTCTCGAGCTCTGAACCACACCCTACCGATTGTCAGTGCATACTAGACCGGAACGAGCCTGAAAGATGGACGCACAACATTCCCTCCCAAATTCTAGGCCGGCAAGCGTGAATTCTTGAGCCTGGCAGGCGGCGACACATGATTCCACGGTGGTGTTGCCAGCGTCGACCCTGACCTGAAGAGCACGGGCGCTGACTGAATCGCTGAAACATAATCAGATTTGACATCAGGACAACTGTACATTCACGGACTTGTAGCAGCCAATTCCATTCCACAAACCAACAGATGGAACTAGGGCCGGGACGATTACGGTTAAGTTCATTTTTTGATAGACGCTGGCCGTTGGCGTCGAACCGTCCATGCCACCGCAGCCGCCTGTCTCCGAATGGTTGCCGGGGCACGGCGTTTGGCACAAATTCTGGGGTTCGCTCTCGAAAATATACTCGAAGTAATTGTCGCATGCTGAACACGTTAGCAAAGTCAATGCGATCACTTTTGCCATGGACATACTGCACTGAAATCCCGCTGTTATTCCCATGAAGCGGTATGACACCGGTTGGCTGTCGCAGAACTCAACACAGTTTTCTATAGTCATACCCGTCGAGTCTGCATAGCCGGCGCCGATGAACAGTGGGTAGCCGATGGGACGATTGTCTCTAAGGGAAGAGAAGGATTCACTCGGCTAATTATTTCTGATGCCAGATGAAAACTCACTCGTAGCAAAAGTTATAATACCACCCTGGGGGAACGGGGGGGACCCGGACGAAGCTCCTGGGATGCACCGAAGCAGCGAGAACCTGTATACCGGGAAGTTTAGGCTTTGGGAGCTTTTCAAAGGACGCGAACCGAAGGTAGTGCACTACCTGTACCAAAAATACGGACGCTAAGGCAAGGGATGATAGACGCGGCATGGCAATGTCTTGGCTACATAAAACGCATCTCCTCCACACTCTTTATCCTCGTGATCGAAACACTCTGAGTCACGGTCAATGGCTGTCGAAGAGATGACAGTGAGAAGTTGGCGGGCATTGAGTGGTCATTGGGGCGAACGAGTCCAAGTGCAGTTAGTGCCCCTAACATCCTACGCGGCTATTGCGCTTTAAATGCGGTCGTGTCACTGTCAGGGCCCAATTTCATCATGGTGTCAACACCCAACGTGCCTTGGGAGCCTAATCTCGCCGTCAAAGACTGTCAGCAGATCGGTCGAGCAGCCGGAAATCTTGTGATTCGTGCTCGTTCCGTGCACGCATGCATTCCCGCCCACAGTGCTCTTCAAAGCAGACAGTCAAAGTGGCAAGTTGACTCGACCTAAACATAAACATGGATATCAAGAACGAGGCCAGCGGATCAAAAATAGAAAAAGAGCGACCTCACTAAGGGCATCCAAGTCGACAGCTGGGCACGATACATGGTGACTATTTTCCCACTAAGTACAGTAATTCTCGAAGATGATTAAAATATTATTCGATATCTGGAATTATCTGAATACTGTACGTACCCAAGGACGCAGCCACGAGTCTATCTCAAGGACAGGGTTCCAAAGAAGCGGGTTCAAATTTCGTTACAGTGTTTGAGGAGTGCAAAGCAAAATGTAAAGGCAGGGCCTCCCCGGGCCACAGCCAGTCAAAGTCTGTTTGAAGGCACGTGGTGTTTGTACTTGTGTTTGTCGCGGTATTTTACTGTGTCTCCGCGGCGTGTATTATACGATCTCATCTCATGCTATCATCGCCATTTCCTCGAATGTGACTTTTCACTCAGACTATATCTATGCCACCGGAGAAGAACAACAGTTGACCTAACATGGGAGCAGAGATTTTGAATAACATGACGCAACGAACTAGTAATACAGCTGCAACGCATCAGGCCCTCCGCAGACTTCCGTACCGTTCCCTACACACACTTGGTTACATGCGCTCTGTGAAATGGGAGCCCCAGGCGAGTTGATCTCATTTCCGCACCCTAATTACGCGCATCGTCAGTCAACGCTAGCCATCCGTCACAGATGGTGATTCGTAGACCTACAGCATTCCTGGGCATATTCGAGACCGGCGATGGTGAAAGACTCTGACTGGCAGGCTGGAATACACAGCTCTACCGTCATACTCCCTTCTACATCAACACGGCGCTCAAGCGTGCGCGAGGATACCAAGTCGCTTTCAACGCATTCAGACAAAGTTGATATTGATAAAGACCAAGACGTACCTATAGCAACCCCGAGAAGTCCACCCGCCGGCCTCTTGAACGACAGAGGCTCCGATGGGATATGTCCCTGTAAAATTGTACAGATCGAGCATGGCCGATCCTCCACATAATTCGGTGAGGTCGCCTTCGCAACTCATGATGCACCCTCCGAATGGGTCTGATCGGAAATCGTCATGTTCAATCCCCATATCATTCCCACTGAACTGTGAACCGTTCTCAAGCTCTGAGCCACACCCTACCGAGCCGATTGTCAGTACGTGCTACCGCCGGAACGCCGCACGAGCCCGCGAAATGGACGCACAACATTCCCTCCCGTATTCTACGCCTGCAAGAGAGAATTCTTGAGCCTGGCAGGCGGCGACACAGGACTCCACGGTGGTGCTCCCTGCGTCGACCCTGACCTGAAGAGCACGGGCGCTGACTGAATCACTGTAACATAATCAGCGGTGCCACTAAGATCAGTGCGCATTTGGCCCACTGACTTGTAACAACCAAGTCCATTCCACAAACCAACAGATGGGACAAGGGCCGGGATGACGAAGGTTGAGTTGATTTTTATATATGTACTGACCAACTGCGTGGATCCTTCGAATTCCGTGCCACCACAGCCACCTACCTCTGATGGGTTGCCGGGGCACGGTGTGTTGCAATCTTCGGCGCCGCCATCGCTCTCGAAAATATACTCAAAGAAATTGTCGCACACTGAGTAAGTATGTTAGCGAATCCAATGCGATATCTTTTGCAATGAACATACTGCACACATAGCCAATTGCCAGTCCCATTAAGCGGTATTCCACCGGTTGGCTCTCGCAGAAGTCGGCACAACTTTCTATCGTCATACCCGTCGAGTCGGCATAGCTGGCTCCGATGAACAGCGGCTGATCTCCACCAAGTTGTCTGTGAAGAAGAGGATTCACTCGCCAAATATTTCTGGTGCCTGAGCGAATACTCACTCGAAGCAGAGATAACTCACCCACCCTGGGGGGGCCAAGGCGAAGTCGACGTCCCCAAACTCTGGGTCCCCAGGCTGTGGCAAGTCGATCTGCCTGAGGCTCACTGAAGCGGCGAGGACCTGTTGGTCAGGAAGTTTAGGCTCTAGTGGCATTTTTGAGAACGGAAACTGAAGGGTAATGCACCTACATGTGTCGAAAATATGGACGCCAAGGCGAAGAACGACAGACGATACATGGCACAATCTCCGTGATTGCTCAAAAGAATCTGCATGCTCTTTATGACTTAAGTGTTCGCGCTCCGTAATTCGGAGCCGCGTTCCATGGCTGTCGAAGAGATGACAGTGAGAAGATGCCGGGTATTGTGCGGTCATCAGGTCAAATGGGTTCAGGGACAGGTTATATTCTAAGTGAAGTTAGTGCAGTAAATTAACAAAGTGTTCCGCTTTAACTGCGGTTATGTACCCGTCAGGCGACATGTTAATCTCACCGAGTGTGCTGTATACCTTTAGTACCTGCCAGGGATCTTGCTGCAGAAAAGCCAGATCCCCGGTGATGCCGCCAGGCGCCATACTCAACGGCGTCTGCCACACACACCATGAGCGGGTCAATTCCGAAACAGATGCCAGTGGTCAAAGTGACAAGTTCACACTGCCGGAACAGAAACGAGCAGATCAAGCATGATCTCGGCGGCCATGCTGACATAGAAGCACCCAATTAAGGAGGCACCACATGCGCGTCCAAGGAGTTAGACCAGCGACCGTCTGTATATGAGTGTAAACTTGAACCCTTCATATACTGTACTATTACGACCTAGTGTTCACGTCAGGTGTCAGATTGAAAAAAAACTATATTTTTTTATTCACCTTAAATCAAAAGAAATTTTTGAGCAAAAAATTTCCCAAAAGTGTGAACACTTGGTTGAAATAGTACAGTACAGGCTGGTCACGAGCCTATCAAGGAGTAAAGCTACTGTAACATCTAGCCATCATAGTCACAGATGATACGATCGAATCAAGCCGATTTCCGACCATAAGTATGCTACGGTCTGCAGGTGCGATGACAGGCATGCGAGTAGATATTTACTTAGGTTGGCGTGAGACCCGGAACGTCCCGGGCCCGAGTTCATAGGAATTTTTTGTATTGGGTCAGTATAGAACTCCCACTCTATAGAGACTAGAGACTCTCCGAGTCTGTCGCCGATCGCTATATCCCCGACTCTAGTACGCCTATGTGCGAGCGAGTTGTCCGGCACCTTACAACACCGTGTTCCAGTGCACGCATTCAACAAATGTCGTGGTGAAGTGGTAAATCTGTGACCATCAATTTGGGGTCCAGTCCTGCAAGACCTACTACCTCACGTTGGCCGCGCCCTACAGCGCCGTAGGACTCTCATTAAGCTCTGACCGGGGTGTCTATTCGTTTGCAGATGTTCTGAGATGATACGAAGAAGTCGTGGTGCAAGTAACGTGGCTTAACGATGCAATTAGTATTTTCGCGACAATCGATCCAACAGACTATCGGAGCAGACATTTCACCCAATACAAGTAACTAGTAGTACAGTTCCAATGCGTCAGGTCCCCCGCAGACTTCCGTACTGTTTCCAACACACGCTTGGTTACATGCTTTCTGTGAAATGGGGGCCCCAGGCGAGTTAATCTCATTACCGCACCCTGACCACACGCAAACACCAGCCGCCAGTCAGCGTTAGTTATTCAGGTAGTACAAACGGAAATTGGTAAACGTACAGCATTCCTGGGCGTATTCGAGACCGGCGATCGTGAATGACTGTTCTTGACACGCGGGGATACACAACTCTACCGTCATGCCCCCTTCTACATCGACACGGCGCTCAAGCGTGCGCGAAGATACCAAGTCGCTTTTCAGGCAATCAATCGATCAATGATTGATCAGAAAAAAACAGAGGTCGCCAAGCCGTACCTATAGCAGCCTCGAGAGGTCCACCCGCCGGCCTCTGGAACGACAATGGCTCCGATGGGATACGTCCCTGTGAAATTGTACAGATCGAGCAGGGCCGGTCCGCCACATAATTCGGCGGGGGCGCCTTCGCAATTCATGTTGCAGTACAGTCCCTGTTCTCGGTGAAAGGGAGCAGTACCATCGATCCCCATATCGTTCGTATAGAATTGTGACCCATTCTCAAGCTCTGAACCACACCCTACCGATTGTCAGTACCATTTGGTCAGTACGTACTACTGTCGGAACACTGCACGAGCCCGGGGAATGGACGCACAGCATTCCCTCCCGTATTCTACGCCGGCAAGATAGAATTCTTGAGCCTGGCAGGCGGCGACACAGGACTCCACGGTGGTGCTCCCCGCGTCGACTCTGACCTGAAGAGCACGGGCACTGACTGAATCACTGGGTCGTAATGAGCGATGCCATTAGGATTAGCGTGAATTCTGCCCACTAACTTGTAACAACCAAGTCCGTTCCACAAACCAACGGACGGGACCAGGGTCGGGACGACGAAGGTTGAATTGTTTTTTATATATGTACTAACCAACACCGTCCCTTGTTGATTGCCACCACAGCCACCTGCCTCCGATGCGTTGCCGGGGCAAGGTGTGTTGCAATCCGAGGCGCCACCGTCGCTCTCGAAAATATCCTCAAAAAAATTGTCGCACACTGAGCATGTTAGCAAAGTCAATGTGATATCTTTTGCAATGGACATACTGCAATCATAGCCATCTGCCAGTCCCATAAAGCGGTAATCCACCGGTTGGCTTTCGCAGAAGTTGGCACACTTTTCTATCGTCATACCCGTCGAGTCGATATAGCCGGCGCCGGTGAACAGTGGCTGATTAAAAGAAAACTCTCTGTGAAAGAGGAAGAGGATTCACTGGCCAAATATTTTTGGTTCCTGAGCACAAACTCACTCAAAGCAGAGAAAACTCGTCCACCCTGGAGGGGCCAAGGCGAAGTTGACGTCCCCAAGCCCTGGGTCCCCAGGCTTTGGTAACTCGGTCTGCCTGAGGCGCACCGAAGCGGCGAGGACCTGTTGGTCAGGAATTTTAGGCTCTAGGGGCTTTTTTGAGGACGAAAACCGAAGGGTAATGCGCCTACCTGTGTCAAAAATATGGACGCCAAGGCGAAGGACGACAGACGATACATGGCACAATCTCCGTGATTGCTCAAAAGAATCTGCATGCTCTTTATGACTTAAGTGTTCGCCCTCCGTAATTCGGAGCCGCGCTTCATGGCTGTCGAAGAGATGACAGTGAGAAGATGTTGGGCATTGTACGGTCATCGAGTCAAATGGGTTCAGGAACAATTAATGACCTATTATATTCTAAGTTAAGTTACAGTACAATAAATTAGCAAAGCGTTCCGCTTTAACTGCGGTTATGTCACCATCAGGCGACACTGTCAATCCTACAGAGTGTGTCGTGTGCCTCCGGTACCTGATCTTACCCGCAGAAGAGCCAGATCCCCTGGCAGTAACGCCGCCGGACGCTCCAAGAACGCTGAACAAGGACACTCTACAGTATCACAGAACAATGTCTGCCACATTGCCACACACCATCTGCCTGACAATTCCGAAACTGTTACTGTAGTCAAAGTGACAAGTCCACTCTGCTGGAGCACGCGTGATCTCCGGGCGTCTAAGCCGACATAGAAGTACCGGGCCATATGCGCAAAGTCATTGTAACTTACTGTGTGGCCAGCGGCCAGTTGCAGATGATGCGATTGAATGAAACTGATTTTCGACCATATGTTACGGTGACCAAACTGGCGTGAGACCCAAAGTCTGAGCGTTTCGAGTTCAAGTTTTGACTGCTGGTCCGCACTATTTTCCAGAAACGTGCCTGGCCATATGAACAGTTTAAAGCCCAAGATAGGAGGTTAATGATGCTCGTTATTGCGGCACGTTCCTGTGCTGTAATCACATCGTCGCGCTGTCTGATCGCTGCCGTTGTAGTACATTCGCACAAATGCAGGCGAATTGTCCAGGTCCTGTCACGTTTCAGCAGAAAAGAAAGAATAGAAACAAAAAGATAGGCCACTCTTGGAGCCACTTGTACTGTATACCCTTCATTCGTACGTATGTACCGAAGGACGCGTTACGGAGTCGTAGGTCCGTGATCACACATGGTGTCCCAACGAGTCGAGGTATAGGAGAGCTATGCGATCCATGGGTACGGAGGTTGTAAACGTTTTCTTCTTTCAGAGCCTCTCGAACTTGAAGCATAAAATAAACAAGCATCGAACGGAGGGCGTCAAACTTCGAGCGAGGTGCGCAGCCGGAATGTTGAACCTGCATGATGAATGACAATGACGTCACCTCAAAAATGACAAATGACAAACTTAGCGCCGAGATGGTCTGAAATTTTTTCGAAAACCCAAAAACCTGGGGTTTGCTAGCATTTACAAAGGATAGGACCCGGAAGGACGGGGCGAGGCACATGTGTGGCATTTTCGAGGAGTGAAAATGGTTAAATACATCGGACGTCCCGAAGTCCGTCCTAAGGTCCGTTCTGTATATGGTTTATTGATGGGAACTGGTGGGTTCTCTGTTGGGCCTGGGACGAAAGGGACCATCACCGGCTTCCATTGGCTTGGGCGCGGGTTGGTGGAAAGCCGCACAGGGACTCTATGCGACTAGGGCCTCGAAGGTTTGGGTATGTACCTTCGCAAACAGGGGAGTTGAGGCTGTTCCAGAAGGCCGCATCAATCGAGAAGTATCCCGTGCTCGAACCCAAGCACCGCCTCTTTGTTCTCACTTGTCTCCTCTAAGTGGAGGTCAAGGACTCCTACCACCCGTTCTAGCGGGCGAGAAATAACGAACGTGTCCAGCTTATTGTCGCGATGTACATCGAGCTTCGCAAAATCATGGACGAACGCTCGCTCCATATTCTCTTCTGTTGCCACCCATGCGCCATGCGAAGGTGACTGATCAGAGGCACCCACTTTGAAGCTTGACGGCGCAGGCTACACTCATTAAGGCCTCTATATTTGTCCGAGTATTTAGCACCTTCATCTGTATTGCAAGTCTAGCGTCTTCAGGATACATCGTGAAATCGAAGTAGCCGCACGGAATACAATCGCAGAAGTAACGGAATTTGATGGTTAACTGTTTCAAGGAGGGATACGGTTGGATGAACTCTTTGAAATAGTGACCCTTTTGACCCATGGTTTCAATACTGATATCGAGGAGCGCAGGATGCACGACCTGCTACGGCATCAACGATATCGCCTCCCACAGAGGCATGTGCCAGACTCACCTCTGCAACTCACCACTCGCGCGAACAGACATCGATCGAACGGAGGGTGAGAACAGTTCGGAACGCGAAGGATCCGTCGAAAGACACACTGGCGGGATTCACCCGCGATAGCCAATGCCACAGTTCAGCGGGAAAATGAGTGCACCTGTCTAACTGCTTTGAGGCTTCAAAGCCGACCGAACTGACAACAGTCAGGCGTCCAAAACGTCGAGCAGCAAGGGCATAAACGTGAGATCGAAAGATGCTAGTCCGAGCTCGACGCCGAGGCAGACCTTACCCAGCGACTAACCCCAGTCGACTAGTATTCGAAGCTCGCGAACAAAAACGGCGGTTTTCCGGAGATGTGCCAGACGGGCGTGAACGCCGACTTCGTTCCACGTCAAGAGGGATGTACCAGTGAGAAAACATGTAGGGTCGGAGGCGCGGAGCTTCACGCAGCTGAAGCCTATATTTCCGGAATATGATGGGAGCCGTGAGGTCGTGAAACTACCCATAGACCAGTGAGAAATTACTGTGCTGAAAGAACCGGTCGTAGGGGTGCACCCACGACCGTAGGGACCACTCGATGATATCGAGAAGGGTTTCGACAGGAAGGCCGGGGAGTTTAGCCATGTGAGAATGCTGTGAAAACACTCGGGTTTCAGGAGCAATATAAGCACGGCCAAAACACAAATAAGAGGCCGTGTCTGATTGCATGCACGACAATTGTCCTTTCCGGACTGGACAAAAATGATAATGTGGCTGTGGCCGGGTCGGAAACGATGATACTGTTAAGGGAATGTAGACGACCGCGCTTGTGGGCCGCCAGGGATACACGTCGCTCTACTGGGGCGAGAAATTAGTGATATGAAACTGATGTCGGCGCCCTCGGGCTTAGGACGACTTCAGATAGCGAGAGGTCGACCAGAACACGAAGCAAGAGAGATGGTATTCTGAGACTTATATATAGAATGTAGAGGAGAAAGGGATGACTGAAGCCTAAAGAACTTGCGATGGACAACGCGAAAAACCAGGGTTTAGGGTCCCAGAGAGTTCTTGGCGACATGGTGTTTGTTGCGCTACGTAAACATTATGCGAAGGTTGCGTAATGCTAGCGGCAAGTGATACTGGAAACGGGCGTCAGAAGTCTAAAATGATATAGTAAATACGCGTTGTTACAGCGGTTTTCATATCGATACTGTCGGACCCTGGGTTATGAAAACGCCCTGTAATATGAAAATCTGAAAAACGAGACTCGATCTCCACTTTCCAGACATCCATTCTTCTCAAAAAAAATAACATGGTTTTATTAAGATATATAGTTTTAAGATCATACATAATGAAGGAGAAAAATGGAAATATGCATCCACACGGAGGTCAACAAATCGGAGCAGTCGT
>QFDV01000523.1:0-40728 GCA_003315845.1 Lactarius trivialis
ATACCGACGGAGCAATGCCGTTAATTCATCAATGCATTGTAGAATTGCTACCCTGCATGGCCCACAAAATCACAAGCAAGGAACTATGACGCGTCGGTTCGTGCACGACACGCAGTGAGAACAATCCAGAAGGTGTACGATCCATGTGGTAGGAGAAGAAGACGGATGGGAAGGAGGCGAAAATTATCGTCTCTCATCTCACTCAGGCGTGTGAGAAGGCATTAAGGTATAGTGATGCATGCGGAAATCGACCTAGACACCTGATAAAACGCCGCCTCTAACGGCAAAGGGGCTGAGCCAGCGACCCGTTCGTTGAGTACCACGGAATAACCAAACGCCGCCGACCCTTGATGAGACGCAGAACCTCGCTTTCGCTGCTTCTGGCCAGCGGTCTAATTAATTATCCACGGCACCGTTCAGATTATCTTGATGGCAGCCATTTAAAGGACTTACGCAATTAAAAACCTAATAGATGACATAGATCATTGGGGTCGGGATGATCGCAGCAGCTTAGGCGCTTCCGTCTCCAGTGACCTGTGGGTCAAAACGTCAAAATCCCCTGAATAGGCAGTGAAGTGAAAAGGTCTCACTTTTTCAAAGCGCGTCGCGTCCCATCTTACGTCAACGTAGTCAATGTTCTCGCGAGGCATCCACCACTCAAGGAATGCGAAGAACAGACAAGCGACGATTAGGATTATCGTGTAGATTGGGCCTACAAAAGGGCCCAAGCCCATTGTTCTGTTACGTGTCAAAACACCGAGAGCCTTGTACGGTGTGTTAAAAGCTCACCGCTGGATTCGAGTCCACAATGGATACGGGGGCGTCGCCAGAACCGCACGGTAGACAACCTCGGTGCGCTCTGCAACTCTTGTCCAGTCATAAAATCCACGAATTCTCTCGTGCGCCTGGTGTGGATCGTGGTCTCCCCGCGCCACGTGTATAATTGCCTCCGACATCGCGCGAAATACATCTTACTCAAAGTCAGCTGGAGTTATTTTCCAAGAGAACCAAGAAGTAACCTTCTGCAGTGGGAGCGGCGAAAGAGATCATGTCTTCTGGAAGAATCTCGGGAATACCGCCGACGCGAGTGGAGACCACATGCAAACCTGCACACGCGGCCTCTAATATCGCAATACCAAATGACTCAGTAAGAGAGGTATTCATGAAAATGGAGCCTTGTCGGAGAACCTGCACACTAGTGTGAGTCGAAGTAGATGTCCAATCAAGTCGACGATGTGCATACGGAGGGCACATCCCGGTGCGCAACGGGACCGAGAAGAGTGATCCGATCTTGCAAGAAATGGGTCTCACGCATTTGGAGAAGATCAATCATTTTAGGTCCATCTCCGCCTGTATGGGGAAAGGGGCGAGATGACTATGAAATCACATGAAAATGCAAGATACGCACCAACAACGAAACGAACGTTGGGGAAAGCGGCGCATATACGCGGTGCGGTGGCCACAAGGAGATCGACACCCTTCCTGTAGGCTAAACGTGAGACGACAATTATTGTGACTGTATGGGTGTCACACACAAAACGGTCAGAGGGTTCTGATCATATCGGGAATAGAGGCGAACAACACTGACTCGTGTCTGTTGGGGGCACGGAACGCGCAGGGTGAAAATGATCTGCGACTATCGCGTTTGGGATGACGTAGACGGATTTGGGGGGGAGATTGGCGCGTAGAACAGTATTTTCACGTCTGAGAATCGACGATTAGGCTTCCGTTTGGTGGAGAGTGAGGCCTTTTACCCTACGTGCGAAACACAAATGGCAGCATCAACGTTTCGGAGCATTCCCTCAAGAAGCTTGTTCGTCAGGATGCTCGCTGCATCGGCAAAGCCGAATAAACTATGATCAGTGAACACAGTGCGAACACCGAGTAGATGTGCATGCAGGACACCCTCATGCCCAAGCGGGGACAAACTTGCGTGTGAATGGATAATAGTGATTCGCTCGCGGAGGATAATAATACGAAGGTAGGGTAAAAAGGTCAAGAAGTTGGGTAAAGTAGCAGACGACACAAGAGTCGGAAATGGAATGTGATAGACTTTCAAACCAGGAATCAGCCAGCGTATGCCAACACGGTCGGGGGGATGACTGTGGGTGATGACTATGACCTATAGGGTATTTGAGCGGGGAAAGCGGGAAAATGATGGTAGGGTTACCTTGTGCCCTCTCCTGATGAGGGAAGCGCTGAGCATAAAAATGTGGTTCTCAACGCCTCCAACGTTTGGGTGAAAGAAATCGGAGATCATACTAGAAATTAATTGACACGCTTGATGGTCGATGGAGAGTACACGCACGCAATAGAGAGGCGTTCCATGAAGTTGAACACGTCTTGGCAACGCGTTACAAAGAAAGCACTGATCTACCACCGCCGACACATGTTTTGTTCGTACTTACGAGTGGGTCACTTCCCACGGACCTTCCAATGGGATCCCTCAAGTAGGGGCCAGGGCCCCAATTATTCAGCGCGTCCTTTCCATGAACACTGTCAACGCGACTCTTGACAAGTACGGTCGATTTGGCCTCGATGCGGCCACTGCAGCGACTACCATTGGTTTCGCTGCAGCCAAAGCCGCCACAAAACTGGGTGTACGTCAACTCCCCATCTTTCTACCCGTTCTTAGCCCCTCACTTCCTACAGTTTTCAGTCACCCGTAGTGTAGCGTCAACGGCGGTGGGCGTCACAGGGTCAGCTCTTGACTTCACACTCGGACCCAACCTCGGCGCTAGCACTGCCCTCGAACGCGCCACGTCCGTTACCCTCGCAGCTGCGGAGCAGCTCGCACTCGTCCCCATCTTTGTCGGGGAGAGCCTCACCTCCGCCTCCCTTATCGCCGCGTACAGCTCCATCGATGCCCTTTCCTCTCTTTTTCCTGGGGGCGAAGAAACCTCTTTCTCTATAGCTTCTTTCATCAATCTTATGCGTAATGACTGGAATAATCCCGAACTTGGCGAACACCTTCCCGAGGAACACTTCAGCGTCGGAGAGGCCGCCCGTGCCCTTTTCGCCTGGGGTACTCTTCAAGGTGTTACTTACGACTGGCAAGTCACAAAGTGGTCCAAATATCTAAGCGAGATTCCGCGCGAGGGCCCAATCCCCGACACTCAAACACGGATACGACACAACTCCATTATCAACGTCACCGGGGATGTCATTTTCTCAGGGAACAAAGGCCAACTTCTCACTGCGGACATCACACAAATGGCGAGCGGAGCAGCCAACCTCGCCGTTGTCCCACACCAGCCTGATTTCCCAGCCACTACACCCCGCCCGAAATCTCAGAGTGACCTCAGACACACGCTCCGCCGACTCTCAAAAATGTGTCTTGCCGGATACGGTGGTGCCTCGCTCTTGTTCTTCGGTGTTCCCCCGAAACCGCCAATAATAAACAGCTCTGAGGAGAAGGCGACGCTCGAGGCGGCCGTCGAGGAGTCCGAGAAGGCTCAGGAGGAGACGCAAAGCCGATCGTTCCCTTGGTGGTCGATGCTTCTCGGCCGACACGACCACGACATCTTCCTACACTATGCGAGTGGTGGCAAACGTGGGACAGACGTCACAGCAGTGATCGGGGACGAGGCGCGCATGCCACGCTTCTGGGTGCTCACTGACCACTCGCGGCAACAGATCGTGCTTGTCTTTCGCGGCACGATGACCCTCAACGAGGTTGCGGTAGATCTTACATGCGAACCTGAGGAATTCGAGCCCGCGTGCGCCGAGGATGACGACGAAGAGGAGGACTACGTTTCGGACGATGACGGCAACGAGGACGACCGGGAAGTAGATGACACTGTACCTGGGTCAGTGCCATCTGGGAACGAACAAGCACTCCGAGTCCCCAGTTCGCGCCGGAGGCTCCGGAGCGCCTCGTTCAGGTCTGTCAATTCCTTCGAAGAGAAACACCGGTACTTGGTCCATGGCGGAATTCTCAAGATGTCCCTCGCGATGGGTGGGCGTAATCGACCGGTCTTCACTGCGGTAAAGGAAGCGTTATCTCGGAATCAGGGTTACGGCAAGTCGTGTTCACAATCTCATTACTGGTTCCCATCTGATTTTGTAGATAGAATTGGTAATGTGCGGGCATAGTCTCGGTGCCGGTGTTGCGGGTGTTCTTGGCCTGGTGCGTCACACCTTTCTGACTTGGGTGCCGTTTATTGCGTGATATTGAGGCGAGGACCCGCAGAAATGGGCCGACCCCAAGACATGTTTGACAGCGCGTTCTAGCGGCCTTCCCGTTGGCAGGCGTGTCTCGGTATATTGTTTCGCCCCGCCGTAAGCTGACTCCCCGGGCTCCCCACGCTTCGACCCTTACGTTCTATCCCCAGTGCCGCATACGATCCGCGCCTCTGCGAGCTTTCCAAGAACCTGATCACGTCCTTCGTCTACTCCCACGACCTCGTATCGCGCCTCTCCCTGGGGGCGCTGCGTGACGTGTCCCGCGCCGCTGTCTGGCTCTGCAAAGCAGAGGCGGAGGGCCGTCCCGAGGGATACAGCGGCATCACCCGTCGGGCGCTCAGACACAAAATGGGCTTTGGCTCGCGTGAAGACCCCATCTGGGTGCGTACCTTCCCTGCTTACCAACTCTCACACGTCTGCTCGCTCACCACGACGCGCAGTTCCTGTCCATCCGCAAGACGCTCGAGGCGAACATGCCCCTGCATGGTCTCTATCCCCCCGGGCGCGTTCTCTGGGCCGTCCGCGACTCGGACGTGTCGTATGCTGCGCCACCGCCCGCGGAGCGGCGGTACAGTCCAATGGAGGCATTGCGCGCCCGGCGGGAGGAAGATGGCGTCCGTTTATTCGAGGTGCTCGACGTGCAGAAGGTTTTCACGCAGATTATTTTTTCCCGCGACATGATCAGGTACGAGTCACATGCCTCTGTCAGTGATACGAAAAGGAATATTGATATGGGGTCGCGTTCGGGTAGCTCGCACATGGCACACACTTACGACAAGGTTATCGAGGAGCTCCAATGAAGCTATGGGACATAGAAAAGGAGAGAGGGCCAAGACGCTATCGTCTTCTATACCTGTCGATTATCGCAGCTCAGCATTTACACACGAACCCTTCTTATCCTTCCTACATGTATATTACTCGCACGCATCTATATTGCTATATTGTCACGACGTACTTTACATGGTAAACAAAAAATAAATGGCATGTGAGTAAAAGTCCATTTGACCAACGTGGCAGCAGAAACGTCTGAACATCTGGGATGACCATTCGAAACTAGTTCAGAACGGAATACGTTCAGTCGACCTCGGTTTGGTCGCGCGGGCGATACTTGATGCCTTGCGACTCGAGCTCCTGCTCAACGTCGTCAGGAATCCGACCTTTCACAGTGATCGCGTACGTCCCCCGCACGTATTTGTCTAATACACGTTGAGCAGAGTGGGACAAAAGAAGATCGCACGACGTACTTGTTCTTTGCCAACGCGCCACCCAACTCCTCTCCGGGTCAGTGACCGCAACAGACCCGTCGAAATGTGTCGTCGTGCAAGCTTGAATACGATCCGGAGAGCCCTTCATCTTAAGACCAAGGTCAGCGGCCAAGCCCTCCTCTCAAACCTTGGACGGGGCAATTACCTGCATGATTTCCTCGCAGTTCGGACAGCCGTGGCGCCGGAAGTCTATGGGTGTTTGTATGATCGAGCAGAGGAGACATGCGCGCAAGTTCTTTGATCTTGCCTGCGGTGGGATAGGGGCGGCAGGAGTCGAGGATGCCATGGTTGGTCCAGCTGTAGAGCTCTCTACAGTAGTCGCGCGAGCGCGCGACACTCGCACTTGATTACATAACAACACAACACTGGGCGCAACGAGGACGACAACTACTGTCAGTGTACTAGTACTACAACTGGCGGGAAATGCCTAATGGGTTCACAGTAAGTTATTCTTAAGCCCAATCAGCCCAATCGGACATGATGCTTGAGGGTCTGGACGCTTCTCGAGCATCAGTTTGATTATGTTTTCAAATTATATTACTCTGGCCCAAGTTCTAAATTTCTGTGCCTGTCATGCTGGACCCATCCGTCATTTCATAGACTCGCAGAGCCAGATAGTGATTTGATAAGAACGAGACTCATAAGGCTTACGCGAATCCGATTCGGACATTTCGTGAACATCAAATTATGACACAATACAGGAAACAGAGAGCCTCGGGTTACTTCTACTCAATTGCGACAGAGAGGTAGGGCTGTATCACAGAGTCAGGAGAGCAAAGCGCATTATTCAAACACGACCAGAACTTCGGTCTAGTATTCGGATTGGCCGACCCTTCACGGATATAGACAATCTGGTGCGCACATGAACGAGAAGGACACTCTTGAAAGTGTATAGCCCTGACCCGCATATACGAGCACCGAGATAGTAGACAGATATAAATCGTTCACTCGGTGACAGTGTTTAAAGAAGAGACGGGAGCAGGACGATTAGTACATCTGGTGGCAAGTGCCTGGTCAGAAACTCGATACAAAGATGAAACCGGGTATGGACCGGGATTTGTTGTGGCAAGCGCGTGATTATACGTACTTGACGAATGGAGTTAGTGGCAGTGCGTGAGGCATGAAAAATGAAAAATCCGACGAGAAAAGCGAGCGAAAATCGCACTCTTGGCATAAACAGCACCAGAGGAAAACCGGACAATGCCCAGGATCGCCGGAATAATGGTAAGGGTGGCGGCCTCGTGTTGAGGTGCGGATGCAATAAGTCGAGCCTTAACAGGTATGCAGGAGGCGAGAGGGCTGCATTGCTGTCAGGAGAGGATGAATCGGGCGAGAAACACAAGGATACTCGATAAAGGACGACGTTTGAGATGGTTGTGTTTGGTTTCCCGCGCGACTGGCGGCTGGGGTTGACTTATACTGAAAGGAGGAACGGAGTGGTGCCACAGTGGGGCAGTGGAGACCAAACGTGTGCGGACAGCCACAATGTCCGGATGTGGAGTGGCCAAACTCGAAGGTGAGATTCACAAAGGGCAAGACAAGAGGGCAAAGGGGTGTGGGTTGAGAGAGAAGTACGAATACATGAGAGTAGAACAAGGGTGGTGGCTCTGGTTGTAGTTGTTTGTGATGTAGCACGTGGCGATAGCAAATCCGGTGAATTGCCGACTCGCTCGCATTCATTTTTTTTTTCGGTTGATTTATTATAAACAGCAAGGAAGTTCGTCCGGTCAGTAATCACGAACGAGCGGAGGCCCGGCCATACCTCAGGATCGTCGTCGACATGCTCGCCCTTGAACATCCCCAACTTATCTACGCCGCCTCTACACCACCTCCGCCTCCCATCACTAGGCGTGAATCTACTAGAAGATCCGCCCCATCTCCCGTCACAGTGGCCCCTCCTCCCCGACCCCAACCATCCACATCTCACTCTCAACACCCTCTTCCAACCTCTACATTCCCGGCCCCACCCCTTCCTTCTGCAGTGGTGCAGGTGCGCCACGTCGCGCATCGCCACCCTCACCCTTCGCCTCCACCTCATTTGCCAGCCGTATTTAACATCCACGAATACCCCTCACAAGACCTTCTTCGGCTCCTTGCTGCCCTTCTCAAGCAGATCGCTGACGCAAACGATGCTTTACCAAAGTCTCCGGCATCACCTTCTTCACCTCTCCCAACCCACGCTACCCACGCTACTCTGCAGCGTTATTCCCACAACCCCATCTGGCCATCCCTCACCCTCGCGTCTCGCATAGCGCTTACCACATCTACCCCTTCACTCTCATTTCATGCCCGCAATGTACCTACCATCACCCTCGAGGCTTACCTCCTCCGCATCCTCAAGTATTGCCCGACCACAAATGAGGTCTTCGTATCTCTCTTGGTCTATTTTGATCGCATGGCCAAGCTCTCCAAAGAGGCGACAGGTCACGAGTTCATCATTGACAACTTTAACATTCACCGCCTCGTCATAGCAGGCGTAACTGTTGCATCCAAGTTTTTCTCTGACGTATTCTACACAAACTCGCGCTATGCAAAGGTCTGATATCTGATCTCCATCCTTTCCTAGAAATACCCTAACCTCAAAAAATCCGCAGGTCGGTGGCCTTCCGCAAGCCGAGCTCAACCAACTAGAGCTCCATTTTCTCCTCCTCAACGATTTCCGCCTCACGATATCCCCCGACGAGATGCAGTTCTATGCACGACGGCTCATCGCACACTCGCAAGGGAACCCTCTCCCGCATCCACCTCCATCAGACCCGCCCATACCGACCATCGCCGCCCCACGCCGCACGATGGGTGCGATGGACGCCTACGGTGGCGATGGCCCCAGCACCCCACACATGCGGCCCGCGCAAAAACTCGTACATCAAGCGTCATCCGCGTCGCTTGCCTCGGCGTGTTCGCGCGCGACGTCGATATCCGAGGCTGAAACGGAGAGTACCGACGGTGGAGGCGACGAGGAAAGCACGGACGACGAGCCCACAGTGCGCCCCGCGTGGAGTGTGCGCGGCGGTGACGACAGCCGGGACGAGGGCGAGGATAGGGCGACGGACGTCGATCTGGACGACGACGATGACGAGGATGGCCCGGGAGATTTGCGCATGGCCAGCCCGTTTGCGCATCCGCGGTAGCACCCGTTTGTGGCATTTAGCGTCATCGATCACACCCTCTTCCTCTATTTTTTTTACCCCACTTCTCATCCCCACAGACCTACTACTTATTCCCACGCCCATGCCTCTCTCTCACGTTGACCTCAGTTCCACTCACACTTTCCTCTTTCCGTGCTTCTCCTGTGCTCTCGATATCTGTCGCCCTGTCTTTTTCCTTTCCTCTTTTCACCTTTCTTTTTGATGCATCACATTGCACTTGTGCATGTTGTACCCATGCTCAATATTTAGGTATTACAACTGGGGCAAACTCTGCGTTATACATATACATACGATAAAACTGAACCTTTTTTTGGTCCGGCCCTCTGTGTGTGTGCTCTACAACATTTTTGTGGCATCGAACTCTGTTTATTTTTTTCAGTCTGACACGCCACGACCACAACCGGACCGTATGATCGTGCGATAGTGTGTGCACGAAAAAGCTCGATCACTGAATTCACGATCGCACCTCCATTTTTTATAACAAATAAAGGCACTTGTTGGTGAACTCGACTTGAAGCTCCAAAAAGCATTTACTTGAACGAAGGGTCCGTTTCTTTGCTGAGATCTAAAGTGCTATTCAAGGAAGACGATGTATCGAGCAGCATGGCGCAGCTGGTATAGCGCGCAGGGCCCATAACCCTGAGGTCCCTCGATCGAAACGAGGTGCTGCTATTTTTTTTTCGCGGTTTTTATTTCTCTTCCTCTGGGTCTTCTTTGCACGTATGAAGTGAATTAGTGTGCGAAGAGGGATCGAGTGGGGAAGGGGGGGGACCTTGACACCGTGGTGACAAGGCAGGGCGGGTAACAACACATCTCTCTCTGTATGTAAATCTAGGATAAGAGCCCATCCCCAAATGTCTCGCGCCACCGTTCTGTCAATGTCCGTGCGCGATCTCGCAAGCCGTGAGCATCCCCCAGTGGCACCTCCTCCAGCTCACTGAGCCTCTTCACGGTGTCCACCAACGCGCTTTCCTGTGACGACGTCACGCCTCGGGTCAGCGCTCTTACTGCCTGGTGGGTTTACCCAAGAACCAAAACTCACCTTGAGCATGTCCAGGGTGATGAGGCCCCGGTCACTTGCGTGCTCTACCTTGCCCAATGTATCGTTCGTGTGCGCCATTCCCGCCTCGTCCATAGTTGTCTTGCCCTTCACAAGCGGAAGCAACGCGACCGTCCATGCGGCCGCATCGTTTCCGTCCTCGATCAGGACGTCGGCATTAGAAATGTCCTCAAAAACCACGCTGGGGTCGTCAGTGTCGTCGAGAAGTGAGGGCGATCTTCGCCCCGACGGCGGCTCGAGGGTACGGCGAACGTGCCCGTACGAGAGTGTGTTCACAAAGACCATTTTAGGCGGGCGCAAAACAGTGGCCCCGTCTGTGTTGCTCTTTCGTCTCACCGCACCCGCCGGTCGCTGGAAGAGAACAGTTAGCCTAGTTCGAAGGCAGAGAGAATCAAGAAACTCACTGCCACCCGCCGCGGCTTGCGGCCCAACCCACGATCGAGCGGACCCGGCCCAAACGCGTCCTCCAGTCGCTCCGCCCACATCCGCGCTTTGGGTTTCCGCGGATGCACTTCGGCCCTCCAACGACCAGCGCCCTCTCCTATTGGTGGGGGCGGGTCTTCCGCAGGGTCGGCAGGAAGTAATAGCCGTAGGGTGCGCTGGATGTCCGCCTTGACACGCGCGTCGAACGCAGGGTGTTGCCACCACGGCGACTTGTCCTCGCTCCCACCATTGTCCTCGCTACCGTCACGGTCTGCTAGGTAGATGCGAGGCAGAGTCAAGTCGAACTGAACGGGCGTGGCGTCGAGGAGGATGTCGATATCTTGGGATGTGAGTGACGAGCCATTGAGGTAGCGACGGGAGCGCCGCAATCCCTGCTCAAGTGCAGAATCCGTCGCGGTTTCGGTTACCTGCGTAGGTGGAGGAGTGGGTGTGGGTGTATCGAGGATGATTGTCTCCGGAAATTTGTTGTTCCTTGATGTATCTACGGGCAGCGCGTCAGGCGCGGACGCCGGGGGAGAAGCGTCGTGTGGCCGCGACGCGTCCGGTTCTTGAGATTTCTGCGTTGCGTATCTTGGTGGTGGACTAACGACGACCGCGAAGTCGGGCATTGACTTTCGCGGCTTGTCCGGAGATTTACCCACCCCATTGACCGTGACACCATTCGTCCTTGGCGTCGACTTGTTCGACTTTTGCTTTAACGACTGGCTTAAGTTGGCGAGATTGATGAGCCGGGACATCGGCTTCGTATGAGCATGAGCCCGGGAAGGACTTGGCCGTATGTGCTTGACTAGTACGATCTCCTGGTCATCTTCCGTTAATGCGATGGGGTCCGGTGAAGATTCAGAGGAGCGGCCGCGTGGTGAGCTTTGTGGGGGGTGATTAATAATTTTTCGGTTCCCAGGGCCTCCTTTTGGGGATACATTTGACGCGTCCTCTTGGCCGGGCGTGCCACTATCACGGCGGAGTCGGGCATAGAGGTCGGCAAGTGACGTGACTTTCTTCAAAGGAGGTCCAGTATTCCCAGGAGCCATTGCACTCGGGACGCGCGCCGCGATTTTCGCACGCTTTTGCTCAACCATTTCTTGGGCTTCCCTCAGCTGAGAAGCACTCCCGCTGTGCGGCTCAGAGTCCCTTTTACGCTTGGTAGACTGGCCAGGTAGCTGTTCCTCGGATACAGTGTCATCAAGGAGCTTCGTTGATGGTAACTTCGTAAACGAGATCCCGTTCGTTTTTACATCCGACTTGAGGGGGGAGGGAATGAAAGTGGAAGTCCGAGAGGACCTTGAGGGTATAGTTGCAGGAGAAGCCGCATTCTCATGAAGTGCACGGAGTGAGCGAAGAGGAGGTCGAGAGCCCTCTATAGAGGAACGGGAAACCTTGGCACTTCCTGAAGATGGGGTCATCAGTACAACTGTTGAAAGACTTGCATTTGGGTAGAGAAGAACCACCAGGTTATCAAGGGGCCCACTTGTTTACATAAGCAAATTACCATGTGACCTTGTCAGATGTGTTTGACAAACAATGAACATCCCATAGTAACTTAATACAGTAACAACATGACCATGCTACTCATCTTATGAATGTACCTCATATGATCCAGGGAACTTGGCAACAAAAAAAAGGTGCTTGGTACCAATCACCAAAGAGTTATGAGTTATCATACTGTAACCCTTTTAATTAAGTGAAGAGTATGGATACATGAAAGTTCATTCATAAAAGCCATATACAACCAAGAAATATGTCTGAAAGAACCTGATGATCACTTTTTTTCCCGACTCGCATAGGCGAAACACGTACCTCAATGCAAGAAGTAGGTTTTGAGAGCAGATATCTCGCCCACAATGTCTCTCGCTTTCTCCTCGAGTGTGCGTATCCGATCCAAGATCCGGACGCCGTCGTCAGCGGACAGGGTACCCGCGTAGTTCTCCCCCTCTCCTTCCCTCTCCCAGCCGGCGGCTGCTGTCCTCGCCGCACGAGCGGCCTCCATGAACTCGTCGTCGTCGCTGCCAAACGGATCCCCTTCGCTGTCCTCGTTACGGTCCACACGCACGCGCTTGCCGCCGGGAGTGCTGGCGGGCAAACCTCGGACGGCCGGGCCGCGGCTGATCTTGCGCTTGAGGGTCCTCGTACCCGCCTGTGCGGATGGGCCAGTGCTACTGGTTGCGGGGACAGGGCGAGCCTCCGGGGCCGAAGGGCGCGGTCGTTTGCTCTGGGAATGAGGGACGCGCGCTTCCGGTGCTTGGGGGTCGGACTCTGGTGTGTCGGCTGCAACGTCCTTGCGGGGTTTGGCGACATGCGAACATGCGACGCGGCGCTCCTTGCAAGGGAGGCAGGCACGCCCTTCTTTGCCAACGCAGCTGCGGCCTCGTCGGGTGCACAAGTCGCAGGGAACGGGCCGTTTCCTGACACCGTCAGCGAGCTCTTCGTCCTAAGACCACAGTTATAGCAATTCCGGCAGAACATCGGGCTCTACTACTGACCTGCAGTTCATCATTTTCCTTTTTGGAGCCAACCGACCCTTCAGCCCCAGATTGCGTGGACAAACGATAGAAGTAATGCCACTCACCTCGAGAGCCGGGCTCGCCTGCACTTTATCCTCACCGTGGTTCTCCTTTTTTTGGGTGTTTTCCCCATTTGTTTTCTCCGTCGCCATCGCAGGCCCGGACGTAGTCGTGTCGGGTTCGCCCTCAGCGTCGGTACTCGTATGGTCGTTCACCATAACGGAGTAGTCCGCTTCTCCCGTGCTCCCCGTTGCGGAAATCGGCTGCTCGGAACCCTTCGACACCTCGTTAGGGTCTCGGAGTCGTTCGTAAATAATCTCCGCTTCCTTTTTGCGAATGAGAACTTTCTGCTCCCTCTCGAGGAGCTCTCCGGTCGGTGCCTCTTGAAAACCAACGCTTTTGAGGATGCCGCGGTATTCGGTCTGTGGAAAGGAGATGGTGAAGAAGTCAGAAAGGGGGAAGGGGAAGGCCGCATGACCAAGGACTTGCCCATTGTTTGTCCATGTCACGGAGCCAAATGACCCAAGCTCGGAGGTGCTCGGGTTTGTTGTCGGGTTGGATAGCCAAAGTGTCCTCGAGGAAACTGAGTTCAGTGCTAATGCGATGCAAGTTTCGAGAGTCGGATGGAGGGACAGCCATTTATTTATTTTCACAGCAATCGGCTACCGAGTTGTAGGCTGAAGAATTATAGCGGGGTTTAAGCTTGAGAGAGGAGAGCGATAGCGAACGGAATGGAAGGGCGAGGGAGACCGGAAACAACCAAAGGCAGTCGCTGTGGTCGGGAGGGGCGCGGTTTTGAGTAATGTTGTTGATCAACCGCTGGACTCGAATCTTGTTGGATGTCGAGCGCTTTCGCTGCCGGCGGCTAACTAAGAACAAGTGCCCGAGCGGGCGCGAAAGCCCATAAAATACAACCGGCGGGCCATGCGGCGTGAGACAGCTTTCGGCCCGCCTCGGCGTTTGCCCCCCGCCACCGCGGCTCCGAACTCAGCGAGAGCGGCTGGTGGCTGTCTAATTCGTATCTGGCCTGCTCCGGTTCTCACGTCGACGGTGTAGCTCTCAGGAAAACCGTCGCTCTCGGAACCCCAGTAACGACGATCTGTCACCTCTGATTTCCGGGGTCGCAAACACCGCACCACATGTGTGGCACTGGCACGTGCGCCTGCTACGGAGCATTTTTTCTTATCTGTGGGTCGATTAAACCAGTGAACGTTGGAGATACGCGTGGCTCTCTACCCCGATATCTAGCGAGACGTTGCGGCAACCCTCACGCGATCACGACTCGGGAGAGAGGTTGATATCCAGGAATGTGTGCTATGGCCATCAGCAAATTTTCTTTGAGAACTTGCCATCGGAGCTGCATATGCATCAACCTTCTTCACCAAATCGCTTGACTCTCGGGTTGTGCTGTGGCTTCTCTGGTGGCTATGGTCAGCCCGCTTTGGGAAAGCCTACTGCCAAGCCTCGCTACTGTGTGTAAATATGTGATGTCAATTCGTGCGATGACGCGACCAAGAGCGATTTCTGCCCCTTGTCGGGGAGTTCATATTAGCGGCCGCGAAAGCGTGTTCACTATCAGAGCAAATGGCTGCATACAGGAGCACACAACGCAAGACTTGGCGAGCAGTCGACTGTAGGCGCTTGTCATCTCACCAGAGTAGAGTAAGCTTGGTTCAAGTTCCACCCAGCGACGCACTATCATATCTGAGACTACGTGCAAGTCACTCAGTCGATTAGCGCATGGGTGTGCCACTTCAAGCTTCATGCATCATGACTGAGCTCCAGTCTGCGCTTGCGTTCGCGCGAAAATACTTTCCCAACGTCTATTATCACACCGTGCTATCAAGCCACTGATACTGTTCGGGCACTCGAATTTAATTTAATTTTCATTTGCAAGCGCGTAATCTCCATCGTGATGGCCACCGCCTCCCGTACACCCTGACCGCTTCTATAATTGCCTCCCAACGCGCGTTTTGCTTCAGGATTAGGATATATAAAGTATGCTGGCCAACCAGCGAGACAGGGCCCGCCTCCCACGCGGCGGGGGCCTCTCTTGAACACGATCACTCACGCATCGCCTCCCGCTTCTCCCGAGACGGACTCCGGCGATGGTAAGTGAGTACCAGAGGGAAAAGCCGGGCCAGTTCGATGTAAATTTCTTAGCACAGACGTGAGACTGCGTTGTAGTTAAATGTGGTAGCGGCTAAAGCCGAGCTGCGTGTGGCTCTGGTGCCCAAACCCAACGCGCGTGTCGAGTCCCTTGACCCCTCCCCCTCTGCCATCCCCCATCGTCTCCCACCTCCTCAGCGCGGCCAGCTTTTTCACTGACGGTCATTCAAAATAAAAAATGCAGCAGCCAACTTCGCGTCCTGCCTCTACCTCGACTCGCCCTGGCCCTTCCCCCCGTCCTTACCAGGTCAACACCCAGACAAAGGTTATAGACACAGTCCATGGCAGAATACTCTGTATTGCCGATGTCCGCGGTCGGCTCTCTTCTCTCAATGACTTGGCGCGCGAGGCAAATGCAAAAGCAATAATCCATACAGGCGATTTTGGTTTCTTTGGTCCGTCTCATCTCTTTTTTTTTCTCCTCCTCTCCCCCGCACCCTAACCTGACTTCACAACCCAGAGGCAACTAGCATCGACCGCATACATGACCGCACTCTCCGTCACCTAACTATGTACTCCCCCCTGATACCTAGTGCGCAGCGCCACCACCTGCTTGCTCCTGAGAATCCACCGGCCGCTATTCGCCAAACCTTAAACATATCCATGCTGTCCGAATTCCCGCTTCTCCTATCCGGCCAGATCAAGCTACAGGTACCGGTCTTCACCGTCGCAGGCGCATGCGAAGATATTCTCCTACTCGAAAAACTGCGCACAGGCACATACGACATCGAGAATTTACACCTCATTGATGAGGCTACCACTCGTTGTCTCGACATTGGTGGTATTAAGCTACGGCTTCTTGGTTTGGGCGGTGCCTTTGTTACCCACAAAATGTTCGACAATGGCGAAGGTAGTGCAACAATTGCTGGCGCCAATGGGACCATCTGGACTACGGCTCTCCAAATTGGCGAGCTCGTCGATACTGCCCAGCGCGTTTATGACCCCACAGAGACCCGTCTCCTCATCTCTCACGCTAGCCCCGGCCGAGAGGGCATCCTTGCATCCCTTGCCCTCGTCCTCAAGGCGGACCTCACCTTGTCGGCAGGCCTTCATTTCCGCTACGCCTCTTCGTGGAACGAGTTCAGTGTACAAGGCGAATACGAGGCTTTTAGGAGCAAGTTACGCAACGGAAGGGATGCGTTTTACCGGGTTTGGGACAGCGTCAAGGCGCAAGTCGACACCGTCATCGACGATCACCAACGCGTCCTCCTTGACAAGGCATTAGCTGTCGTTGATCGTATCCCGCTCGCCATCGGCCAGCCTGCTCCTGGCGGTGGCCCTCCCGGGGCGGAGGACGCTGCGTGGAAGAATTGCTGGAACTGGAATCTTTGTGACGCAGCATATGGTTCGTTGGTTCTTGACATTAAAGAGGGTCGTGTCAGCGCAGAGCTGAAGAGCCAAGGTACTTCGAAACATCTTCTCCCCTTTTTCGTCACTCACTCTCGTTTGCTACCTCTAGGTTTCAATTATGCCTACCGTCGCACCGCAACGCCAACGACCCAGCCTACACCGACATCCACCAAGCCATTGTTGCCGTCGCGAACAGCGGCATCAAATACTCCTATCAAATCGTCAACGCCAGCTCCTCCCGCAGACAAGGAACCCGACGCGTCGTCTCCCTCCCAGGGCGCACCTTCCACATCCGACCCTGCATCCGGTAAAGAGACGCCACCTGTCGTCAAGGTGAACGGTAGCGAGTCCGCGACTGCCTCGACCCCCGGCTCGGCTGAAAGAGATCGCAATCGTGAAAAATACAAAGCCAAGAAGAAAGAGCGCAAGGAACGTGATTATGCCGAGCGGGAAGCGGCGCGTGAAGCTGGCAGTGAAGGCGGTAACGACGAGAAGAAAGACGATTCCACGACGACGACAGGGCCAGCCAAACCAAACGTCGACACGACGAGCTCGCCCGCCCCTGGTTCCGACGGCGGTCCCCTGAGCCCACGGACAGATAGCACAGGTGCACGCACGCCGACTAGCCGCAAGCCATCGCGGAATCCTTGGACGTTGTTCATACGCCTACCAAACCCCACGACCGAGACGGAAATGCGGGACTTTTTCGGGGAGGCAAAGAACGGGGTACGTATAGGCTGTTGTGCCGTCTATCGACGCTAACACCCTACGCTTGTTCACGGTGCAGATCACGCGAGTGTACTTCCCGCCCCCTGTCGGTGGACGTGACCGCAAGATTGCATATGTCGAATTTGGCGATGAAGAAGCCATGAAGGCTGGGCTTGACAAGCACGATGAAGTATGTCCAGTCTCTTCTCACTCCTCGCAGAAATATTGACCCCGCAATCCTTCAGAAACTCGGCGACGGTGTCCCAGAAGTTAAGCGAGCCGACAACGAGCAGCGCAGTTACAGTAACTTCCGTGGAGGTCGAGGCGGACGTGGTGGACGTGGTGGATACGCTCATCGTAGTTTTGCTACCGCTGGGTTAGTAAGAGGCGGGGCTCCGAAAACAAATGGAGACGCATGAATCAGGTTATGACGCTGTAACGATCTCTTTTTTTTACCCTTTGATTCTCCTTTCAAATCTTACTTGTCACTCTACAACTTAGACATTATCAGGTAGTATCAGTACCCCTTACTTACCTTTTCAATGTACCCCCGATTATGCTCGAGCTTTCACACACCTTAATCAATTCCCTTTCGTTTGGTCGTGCTTTATGGCCATGGCTAGCTTTCCAGATACGCGGTCAGAAGTGAGAGACGATCTGACTTCACAAGAAACAGGCGAACAGAAAAGCGTTTCGCGCAAGAATCAAGAAATCATGTTAGCACCCAGGGTCATTGGAATGGACTGACTACGATAAATCGAAGACAACGGGGTTACCGCAGCAGTGGGTCTTCAAGTCAGTGAGAAAGTATACAGAAATTTCAAGGTGGGGTTTGGATCTAGCAATAGCAAAGACTCGGAGGAGTGCACACGGGTGCCACCAATCACGCTCGCTCATACTGTACAGTAGTACTCATCTTCAAGTTATGATCAGGTTATGATCAACCTACGCGCCCAAGGCTTAGTCAGGTAAAATGCCCACATGGTCACGGTCCACCTGGTCGAGAGCCTCTAGTCTCCCACAAGGGCTTCGTCATGGGGCGATGACGTGGCCGAAGCGATTCAAACGTTGCGCCGCATGGAGTAGAATCGAGGACAGGGGTCCCAACATACATTCGCACAGAGCATCTCAGGCTATCAACACACATGTCTGGGTACAAGAATTTTGCCATCGTCGGGGCCGGCACCTTTGGTAGTTTCGTCGTGCGCCAATTCTTGAAGGACAAGGCTGCTGGGACGGTCGACGAAGTCGTCGTCCTCACCCGCCAGGTATGGTTCCTCCGTCTGTGACCGCTGCGTGGCTCACCCGTCATGGAAAGGGATCCAAGACCACCTTTGAGGGTGACGCCAAGGTGATCGCAGTCGACTATTCCAACAAGGAGTCCATCAAGAATGCCTTGACCGGCGTGGATGTCGTCATCTGCACGATTTCAGGCAGCGCCCTTAACTTACAGGTAGGAATCGCTGCAGCTGCAAAGGAGATCGGTGTCAGGTTATTCGTCCCCTCTGAATTCGGAAGTATTTCAGAGGGAGACACGCCGCATTTCGACGAGAAAGTGGCTGTGCAAACTCAGCTGCAGGCCGTGAGTATCCCTTTTACCAACTTCTCCACGGGTCCGTTCGCGGATTATATCTGGTCACCGTAGGTATTTCTCGTCGCCTGCATATACCGTTCGTCGGGTTAACATTTATGTGCCAGGTTTTTGGGACTCGATGTACAGAGTGGGAAAGTGACCATCTGTGGTGACGGCAACAAGCAGATCTCGTTCACATCTAGAGCAGACGTCGCGCGATACATTTCTTATGTCTTGAGGCATCTACCCGCCGAACAACTGAACAAATATTCTTTCTCCATAGCTGGGGATAACAAGGTATGCCTAGGCCGTTATATGCTCTAACAGTACCTGATTGCGGCGGCCCGAAAACAGTCGTTTAACGAGATTTTCAAGGCATACGAAACGAAAACTGGGAAGAAAGTGGAAGTCGCTTACGTCCCGATTTCCCAGTTCGATGCGCGAATTGCCGCCAACCCTAACGATATCCCCGCCCGGCTGCAAAGGTTCTTTGCAACGGGGGGTCCTTTCCCGAAAACCGACAACCACCTGTACCCTGACTGGAACCCCTCCCCAGTGCTCGACCACGTCCCGGTTTCTTGAAGACATCGCCTGGAAGGAAGGAATTCCGATGTCATATCGTGTATGACTATAAACTATTCGATCACAAGTACAGAGGGTCTCTCTCATTGCGTATGGATGTCAAGGCACGTCTGGTGTTTGCATTGCAGCCTCCCTCTGTGAGTGTTGAGAGTAATAAGTAATAAGTTCCGCAAGCTAATCTGTGCGTGTGCGAAAAGTGAGTGCGCATAATCCTTTCCCAGTTCAGTTTTGCGACATGTATAAAGAATAACTGAAAAATAACAAATTGGGCACTTTCCTCACTGACGCTGATGCCCCGGGTAGTGAGCATACTGTTGTATGATCCCACGTACTACTAAAGAAGCCGGCGGTGGAGGACTGAGAGTGTTACGAAGGCGTAGGTAGGTAAGTTGAAAGGTGAAGTCACAGAGTAATCAGTGGGTAGGTGCACCGAAGTATCGCCATTTCGACCCCCAAAACTGAGCATGGGCGGTTTGCAAGGGCGCGGCTATCGCAAGAGATGGCTGGTCTGTGCGCGACACGGTATAATATGACCGGACCCGCTGCGATCGACGGGTAGAAGTCTGGCTGATACAGGAATGTCAAGGTAAGGGTTGGATGGAGCAAAGAGAAGTGCATATGGGCGCCACCAATCACGCTCACTCATCTATGATGAGCAACCAACGTAAACCAACAACGGTGGCTGGTGAGCGCTGCACACGCGACCATCCCTGGCTTAGACACAAGCCTACGCCCAACGCCTAGTCAGGTAAGATGCGCAACAAAATGCCCACATGGTCGGTCCACTTGGGGTTGGATTCTGTAGGTCGACCACCAGGACCAACCTCTTTCAGGAGTTTCTCCACAAGGCGAGCGGCGATGACGGATTCAAATGTTGCGCTGCGAGAAGACAGATAAGAGGACAAGGGTCCCAACATTCAGCAATAGCATCACATGTCCGGGTACAAGAATTTCGCCATCGTCGGGGCCGGCACCTTTGGTAGTTTCGTCGTGCGCCAATTCTTGAAGGACAAGGCCGCTGGGACGGTTAACCAAGTCGTCGTCCTTACCCGCCAGGTATGGATCCTCCGTCCGTGAGCGCTGCGTGGCTCACCCATCATGCATCATGGAAAGGGATCCAAGACTACCATCGAGGGTGACGCCAAGGTGGTCGCAGTCGACTATTCCAACAAGGAGTCCATCAAGAATGCATTGACCGGGGTGGATGTCGTCATCTGCACGATTTCAGGCAGCGCCCTTAACCTACAGGCAGGAATCGCTACAGCCGCAAAGGAGGCCGGGGTCAAGTTATTTGTCCCTTCTGAATTCGGAAATATTTCAGTGGGAGAGACGGAGGGGATTAGGGACGGTCAGAATAGATGCTTTTTGTGTGATTCACGACGTGATTCAAAGTGTGATTCAAATGAGTGAATCAAGTTGTTGAAGCGTGGGAAAGGTGAAGCGTTTGTGAATCACTGAAGCGGCTCTGGAGGAGCTTCTCGTTTTGAATCACGCTTCACTCGACTCGATTCACGGGTGATTCACGAGCCTCAAGGTTTTAATAAATAAATTTAGGTTTTAAGTTAGATAAATAAATCTAATATATTCTCGTCACCGTATCCTACACAGTATCCCCTAATGGCACGTCCGAAAAAGGCAGCCGCACCTCCAAAGAAAACAGCTGCCGCCGCATCCACGCGAAAAACTACCAAAAAGACCACTACCGGTGCCAGCAAAAAACCTCGGGGCAGAAAAGGTGTTCAAATTGAAGCTAGTGACGCTGGGGAGCAGTCTGACACGGAGGTTGAAGCTGAAAAGAGTTCTGTAGATGTTGCCGTTGAGTGAGCAAGCTTGTACATGTCCATGAGGCCATGAACTTACACACCTAGATGGACAATTGATCGCACCTGGAAGCTTGTCAACTCCATTGATGATGACGAGGTGATCAAACAAGGTCTTTTCCCGACACCTGGAGGGAACAAGTCTGTGTCAAAAGGCGGAAGTCGAACCAAGACTGACCATCACTGGGCTCTGGCATGTCATGTCTTTGAAGAGGATGCGGAGATCAAGGATATCTTCCTTTGTGTAACTGAAGTTGCCGACATGAAGATCTGGGGCCGAAAGATCAAAAACCGCGTTGATCGGTATGTGTAACTTGACTCGGAGCCTATACAACATGAATTCCGGATCTGATATAGTTGTAGAATTGTCAAAGATGCTCGCCTTTTTATGAGCGAAATGGGGCAGACAGGCATGGGCATCATGAAGGAGTCGGACCTCGACATGTCCTTAAGTAACACAATTACTAACTGTTGGAGTGAGTAAACTGGTGCCGACACCTCAATTGATACTCACATACTAAACTTGTATGTCTAGCTCGGATCCAAGAGAACCACCCCTGGTTCTGGACACTGAAGGGAATCATTGGAACCCGGCCCAATCTTGTGCCTACTGGCATCGGGAACAACGAGACCGGATATGACCTCACACTTCTTCAGCCTGGGAAAGGTAACATCTCGGAGGACTGGACCGACCTGCGTGATTCGGATGATGACATCACTTGGGACATCGGCAAGGTTGTTGATGATATGGAGCAGGAGAAGGTGCTAGCAAACGATGAGGAGGAAGCAGCGAGGGACGACGAGGCGGAGGAAGAGGAAGAGGACCTCAGGGAGCATAAACGCAAGCGCCGCAAAGAAGACGAGGGTGAGAAGAAACCACGTAAAATTGCCGTCAACGAGAAGAAGCCCACCGGACCACGTGCAGGGAAGTCCACCCCTGCTGGGCTGAGTACACGCAAGAAGGCAACGACTGGAATCGAACGATTTGCAGACGTTGCTGCGCGAGAGGAGGAAACAACACAAAAGGCTCTTGAGGTCAAGAAGATGAAGTTCCAAGGCGAGACCGACAAGGCTGTTGCAAAGCTCAAGGTGCAGGCGGAGATCCAGATGAACAAGGATAAGCTACGTGCCGAGTTTGCCCAGAAGAAGCTTGAACTCGAGTTCAAGCTTGAGTTTCAGCGGGTACAGATGGCCTCTGCACAACAATTCTCTAACTTCTCAGGACCCCAGTCGGCATTCGGCACTTACAACAACTTCAGTGGCAACTCGTTTTCATCCGGCGCCGGTACAGGATGGCAGACTCAGATGACCCCCACCTCGTCTTCCACTAGTACCAGTGGACCTTACACTTCCGAGTCCTTGTCAGCCGCAGCGCTCTCCGATTCGGTCTCACCGGCCAGCGCAACACTGGCTCAAGTTCAACAACCTGATGGACTCGGAATGACTGCCCGGTCCTTCACACAACAGCTCAATGACGACGACGATGATCTTTATGCTTAGTAGTAACTCGAGTAGTAAATATTACTATTCTACGTAGGTGATCATATCATTACTCAGAACCAAGCTCAGAACTTGAAAGTTGAACTCCCAGTTCACGGAAACGTGCCTGAGTCAAACGTTGAGCCTTTTTGAGTTTTGAACGGAAGAGTTTTTCCTTCAACTCCTCCCATCGCTTCTTGGCAAGTTGTAGGCGTGTTGACATCCTCAAATGTGGAATATTTGATGCTGTGTCAGATTCGGATGTACTAGTGGTAAGGCCATCTTCGATGAAAGGGTCTTCAACTTCAGCTAGCTTGTTGAAATCGGGATTGTTAACATGTCGCTCTTCTTCTTCATGTCGGACCGCGAAAGCATGAACACCAATACATGCTGCAACCCAGTATGTAGCAATGACATGGCTAGACTGGTCCTTGATATGCAGTCTGAGGTTTTTGAGTGATTGAAAGCGGCCTTTGAGAAACCCAATGGCATGCTCTGAACGAATGCGCAGCATGGAGATGTGATTGTTGAAGACTTCATTATCTGGAAAGTTTCGTTCTGGAGCTTTGTAAGGAGTGATGATCCATGTGTTTATCTTGAGAGTGAACATGTCCAAGTCAGGAATAGTATTCACAAGTGAAGTACTGTATTATCTGAGACTTACAGGGTATGCGGAATCAGCCCAAACCCATTCACTGTCCTCCATCAATTCTTCTTGCTCCTGTACAAGGTGTGTAGCTTCCCAAGCAGAGGCATCATGTGTACTCCCAGTATGACCAAACGTAAAGTCGATGATTTGGAGATTGGGCAATGACACAATCTGAGAGAATAGTGGTAACACCACATTATGTCAGTAAGTAGTATTGCTCATGTGAGGGCCAAGTAACCAAGTTGAAGGTGAAGGTACACACTTGGAAATTAAGCGAATAACGGCTCTTTCGATCATAATAACTTTCACCGTACCAGGGAGGTCGATTAGCAAGTGGGATTAGTGTCCCATCCACGAAGCACCAGCCATTGCGCCAGGCACGGCATGAGTGCTGCTCAACCCACTGTTTTGCATCTTCCTTTTCATCCTCTGTTGGCCAACGAACTGCCCTTTGCATGAACTCAGGCCGAAGAAGAGCAGTCATGACACGGTGAGCCACAAGGGCAACTGTACCTTTGGCAACACCAGCCCAGTTTGCTGTCGCCTGCAGCCCCGAAGCATTTTCATCATGCCCAAATCGATAGAGGGTTATTGCTAATTGTTCTTCAACAGGCATTTGGGAGTTGTTGGAGTTGTTGGTGAATACAGGGTCAGCTCCAATAGCACTGATGAGTGCGTCAAAGGTAGTAGGATTTACACGCAGGGCTTCACGGAAATGATCTCCTCGTTCATTTTTGAGGCAGGTGAGGATGTGATGGAGGTAGGATGGTCCACGAGGCATTTCATCACGAGGAACCTCATACCTGTTTTTAGAAGTTCAGTAAATATCTTTCATCAGCCCAAGACATCAGCTCATACCTGTTCTCATACATGCTGAGAAGTTGAGTGAATACCCATCTTCGAAGCCGGTCCCATTTCCCAAGCCGGAGTTGTCCCATTGCCATGTCTTCTCCATCGCTATCGTCCTCGAGTTCATCATCGGCATCAAAATCCAACAGGTTGCTGACAAGGCTCCCGTCACTTTTGTTGCTGGCAGAAAATCTGGCCTCCGAATCTGAATCCAAACCACCATGAACAGGGTCTGCAAGGGGATCATTCTCATCAGACAACAGGTCCTCTGAGTCACCCCGCCAGTTGGAGCCCAAAATAGTATCCCAATTGTTGCCCAAGTTGAAGTCACCATCCGAATTTCCGAGTCCAGAAAGCTCAGAGATAGCACCTAAAGAAGAAGAATCTGATAGTTCGCTCAACAGGTCAAGAGCGGTATGCCTTCCGTGTTGGAAGCCTTGAGCATTTGCATGTCGAAAGGCTCGACGAAGCTTGGCCTTATGCTGAGCCAGACGTTTCTTGAATGCCCTCCGTGCATTTTGGTACTGTCGGATGAGCCGTTTGGCTCTTGCTGGTCGTCGTTCACCGCTTGGCATTGCGAGAGCTTGTACAGGAGCCTGGAGGTGGAGGCAGAAGTTAAGAGTCACTCAGGCTCTTCGGAGGAAAATATGTATTACTAATAAGACAGTAAATACGGTGTTTCGCTCTCATATGATGTCGTAACGGAAGTAGCACAACTTAAGGGGCTTTAATAAACTCAGAATCGAGCTCAGGATCAAGATTTGAAGCAGCCAAAAACTGGAAGCAGAAGCGGGACGGTCAAAGTTGGATGCGCTTCATGTGTGATTCTCGGTTGATTCATCATCCTGAATCGGCCGTGAATCACATCTGAATCACGTCATGAATCATGCATGAAGCATCCACTCTGACTGCCCCTATTTTCGGCGAGAAGGCGGCTGTGCAAACTCAGCTGGAGGCCGTGGGTATCTCTTATACGAACTTCTCCACGGGTCCGTTTGCGGATTTCATCTGGGCGTCGTAGGTGTTTCTCGAGTCCGTTGTGGGCGTTCGTCGGGTTAACACTTATGCGCCAGGTTCTTGGACCTCGATGTCCAGAGTGGGAAAGTGACCATCTGTGGTGACGGCAACAAGCAGATTTCGTTCACATCTAGAGCAGATATCGCGCGATACCTTTCTTATGTCTTGAGGCATCTACCCGCCGAACAACTGAACAACCAATCCTTCTCCACAGCTGGGGACAACAAGGTATATCCAGGCCATTATATGCTTTAGCAGCACCTGATCACGGGGCCTGAAAACAGTCTTTCAACGAGATCTTCAAGGCATACAAAGCGAAAACTGGGAAGAAAGTGGAAGTCACTTACGTCCCGATTTCCCAATTCGATGCGCGAATTGCCGCCAACCCTAACGACCTCCCCGCCCAGCTGCATAAGTTCTGGGCGACGTGGGGTCCTTTCCCGAAAACTGACAACCACCTGTACCCTGACTGGGACCCCTCCCCTGTACTCGACAATGTCCCGGTTTCTTGAATACGCCGAGACAGACCCGTTGTCAAAATGTGCTGTATGACCATTGTTGCGAGAGAACTCTTGAGAGAACTACCTGAGAAAGACATCACCTGGAAGGAAAGTATTCTGATGTCATATCGTGTACGGCTGTAAACTATTTGATCCTTTTGATGCACGCACCAGTACAGAGGATATATCTCATTGCGTCAGGTTGTGGATCAAGGCATGTCTGTTGTTCGCATTACAGCCTCCCTCCGGAGTGTTGAGTAACTCTTGCAAGCCAATTTGTGCTGGAGTCTGGATCTCTTCTTAGGGGCCAGCTGACTCACTACCTGCGTCAAATTCATATGACGGTACGCTCCTACTATTAGTCGTCCCGAACAATTTGGATGCGTCATCATGATATAATGAGGGTGTAAGTCAGGACTTAAATAGAAGAGACCAGGCGGCCTCAATACTTCTACGACACACTACATGTCTGGGTACAAGAACTTTGCTGTTGTTGGCGCTGGCACGATTGGCAGCTTTATCATCCAGCAGCTCCTAACGGACAAGGCTGCAGGAACTGTCAATGATGTCGCTGTCCTTACCCGCCAGGCAAGCTTTGCTTCTGCGTCCGACGTGCGCACTCACTGATAAACTATCGCAGGGATCTAAAACCACTGTCGACTCCGCCGCCAAGTTGATCACAGTGGACTATTCGAATAAAGAATCGATCAAGAAAGCTTTGACCGGAGTGGACGTCGTCATCTCGACAATCTCAGGGACGGCTCTTGACCTGCAACCCAGAATTGCCGAGGCTGCGAAGGAGGTTGGCGTCAAGCTGTTCGTCCCTTCAGAATTCGGAGGACCAACAGAAGGCGCAACAGAGGGCCTCTTTGGCGCAAAGGCCAATATTCAAGAACAGCTGAAAGCCATCGGCATTCCGTATGCCCTCTTCTATACTGGATCATTCGCGGATTTTCTTTGGGGCCCGTGAGCACCTTATTGCCGTCCTCTCGTCGTTGTTCAACCGAAGAGCAGGTACCTGGGTCTCGATATTACTCACGGAAAAGTGTCTGTCGGTGGTGACGGCTCGTTCCCGATTCCGTTCACCTCCAGACTTGACATTGCACGATACCTTTCCTATGTTTTGACGCGCCTTCCTGCTGACCAACTCAAGAATCGTGCCTTCACCATAGCGGCTGACACCAAGGTACGTGCAACTCTGTCTTTTCGTTGGATGGTAATAGAAGTATCAAATCAGTCGTTCAACGAGATATTCAAGGAATACGAAGAGAAGACGGGGAAGAAAGTGGAAGTGACTTACATCCCAGTTTCGGAACTTGATGCGCGACTGGCTTCTAACCCTCATGACTTCGCCTCGTACATGCTCAAGCTGTGGGCAACCACGGATGGGCGGCACTTGAAGACGGACAACCACCTGTATCCCGGTTGGAACCCGTCCTCCGTAGTTGATAACATTCCAATTGCCTGAAACGTTCGACTTATTTACTGTGCGTGTATTCAAGTTGAGAATAACAGAGAATGGACAATGTTTGAACGCATGGAGCGAGGATGCGTTCCACTGTATCCCTGCGATCATTTTTTGCAAGGTACTTCTGTCACATCTAAAACTCGTCCAGCCTGGTTGTAATGGAAGCTGGATATACTGGGGTAAGAAACTGAATGTTCAAGCGAGGGCGGAATGACAACTCACGATTGGCAATACGTCCTCATGTACCAGTCAACATAAGGCTACTGAAGAAGCCGACGGTGGAGAGTTACGTTCCCAATGCAGGAGGTAAGCTGAAAGGAGTCACCGAGTATGCGGTAGTGTGGTGGGTGCACTGTAAAGTTGGACCTTGGGCGGGTTGAGAAAGATATTAGGTGTGCATCCACCCACACACCCAAGTGTTGCCAAGTGTTGCCATTTGAGCCTGAGCACGGGTGACGCTGCCGAGAAGGCTGGTCTGTGTGCAAGTATTGTTACGGCATACTGTAATTTAACCGAAGACTCTGCCAGTGTGCCAGTGCTGACAAACTTACATCAGGATTCGTAACGCTAACCGCTCGAATTAGTGACGAGTGCGCGAGCCAATACGTGTCCACCCGTTCATCAGATCACGTCATGAGGCAATGCATGAGCATGTGGCGACCTCAGGCTCGTGGAGTGCATTAGAAGAAGTTAAATAGAAGATCGGTCTCAACACTCCAACCTAACACACCATCTACTAATATGTCTGGATACAAGAACTTTGCCGTTATTGGCGCTGGCGAGATTGGCAGGTTCATTATCCGTCAGCTCCTAGTGGACAAGGCCGCAGGAATCATCAACGACGTCGTTGTCCTCACTCGCCAGGAAAGTCTTGCATCCGAGTCTGCTGGTCAAACGCACGCATTGATTAACTACGCAGGGATCTAAAACCCCTGTTGACCCCGCCGCCAAGGTGATCCCGGTCGACTACTCGAGTAAAGAATCGATCAAGACCGCTTTGACTGGGGTGGATGTCGTCATCTCGACAGTCGCAGTGACGGCCGTTCACCTGCAACCCGGAATTGCCGAAGCTGCGAAGGAGGTTGGCGTCAAGTTGTTCGTACCTTCGGAATTCGGAGGACCAACGGTAGGCCCAAAGGGGGGCCCACTTGCCATAAAGGCCAGGGTTCAAGAGCAGCTGAAGGCCATCGGCATTCCGTATGCCCTCTTTTCCACTGGGCCCTTCGCAGACTTCATATGGATCCCGTGAGCACTCTCCTTGCCGTGCTCTCTTGCCGTTTGTACAACCGAAGAGCAGGGCTTACGATCTCGACGTCACGAGCGGAAAGGTGTCTGTTGGTGGTGACGGTTCAAACCCGATTCCGTTCACTTCCAGACCCGACATCGCACGATACCTTTCCTATGTGTTGACGCGCCTTCCCGCCGACCAACTGAAAAACCGTTCCTTTGCTATGAGGGGTGACACCAAGGTATGTGCAATGTAATATTGTATTTTTGACATGAATGGTAACAGAAGTATTGGAATAGTCATTCAACGATATATTCAAGGAATACCAAGTGAAGACAGGGAAGAAAGTGGAAGTGACTTACATCCCAGTCTCGGAACTTGATGCGCGATTGGCTTCTAACCCTCAAGACATTGTCGCATCATTGCACAAGATTTGGGCAACGCCATACCACTCGGAGACAGACAACCACCTGTACCCCGACTGGAACCCGTCCTCTGTGGTCGATAACATTGCGGTTGCCTGATCCATTCAACTTATTCCACCCTCGGACCCTCTTCTCCGATTCTCCGAGTTCAAATTAGCTATTACGAAAAGAAAACTTGCACGCTATCCAGTCTGGTTATACTCGAGTATTGCACCATAACGAGTTCAGCAAGAAGTCGACGTCCAAGCAAGGGCAGTGCGAAAATTTTGTTTGACGCATGGGATACATTTTTCTCACTGGCACGAGGTCAAGAGGTAGCGACTACCTATAATACACCAATATGCTTTCATGTAACTTACTGGTGAACACATGTTGTTTTCTCCTTATCGATATCGGCAGAAAAAGCCGTCGCCGCCACCAGCATACACGTAGGTGTTATTTCGCAGTCTAGGGCTGAACTGGGTGGGTGAGATCGACCACTGACAATACTGAGGAAACGGCGGTGGTTGAGTAATGGTATTACTCACGATCGGTAGAAACCACAAGTCGAAAGGCAAGTCACAGAGTAGCCGAGTCGGTCGGTGCGGTGCACCTACTGGCAAGTGTCAGACTGGTCTGCTGGTACAGCATATCATGTGAATAGGCTGATCAACATACCGAGAAACGCTAGACCAGAAACAGACTCGGTTGTTTTGGGTTTAAGGGATGCGCACTACCGCTGGCTGGCAGCGGTTCGACTGACCCCACTTGAGACGGAAGGCATGCTATTGTGGTCGAAGCGGAGCAGATTCCGCGAGCGAGAGGATGGCAAGTTGGGAATCAGAACCAGAAATGAAGGCGACAGTCCCGACATGCGCAGTTCGGAAGGGATCCAAACGAGGCGGCGGCGCGGAAAAAATTAGACAACAGGTGTTTTATAGGGTGAGGCCGAGGGACGCGATCGAAAGCTAGGGCGACGACATAAAGGGCATGTAGCCTTCGGTCCCTCGAATACAACCAGACATCGCGCCTGAGTCATTCGCGATGGGTAACAAGCAGAGACGTAGCCAGGGAGGCAGAAATATTAAAGGAAAGTGCGACAGAATGAGTAGATCGTCGACGAGAGAGAGACGAGAGGAGGGAGGAAGAATTGAAATGTAGAAAATGGTCACAAGTCGGTGGCTTGGATGTTGAGAGGCGATAGCTTCTTCGTGACCTGGCTGGACGACTTGTTCTTCTTGGCTGGTCTTAAGGCTGAGACTCGCAAGCAGATGTTAGAGGGAAGAGGAGGTAGTAAGGAAAACGAGCGGCATAGGTACGAGGGCGGGGCGCGAACAAGTTAAGAACGAGATGCAACTTGAAGCAGGCGATCGCACTCGGTCAGGTGACAACAATCGATCATATTGAGATGCCTCTGACACCTCCACCCACATGGCATCTTCAGAATCTAGTTTCTATCTTGGTATCGACGTTGGTACCGGCTCTGCACGCGCTGCACTTGCCAGACCAGATGGCACAATTATTGCATCTGCTTCTCAGGACACCAGGACATGGCGGGACCCGACCGACCATCGTATCTTCGAGCAGTCTACTACTGACATCTGGAACAGCATCTGCCTCGCAGTTCGGGAGGTGGTCACTCGCTCGAAGGTCTCCCCCAAACACATCAATGGCATCGGCTTCGACGCGACTTGCTCGCTCGCAGTGACGAGTTGGGAGGGAGAGCCCATCACGGTAACCCGTGGCGCCCGGCTCGGAGAACCTGGAGAACGCAACGTCGTGCTCTGGGCAGACCATCGCGCTGAGAAAGAAGCCGACCTAATTAACTCTACTGGTTCTTCCGTGTTGGATTATGTTGGGGGCACCATAAGCGTACGTCTTCTCTGCGCCACACGCTCAGCTAGGGGGCACGCTGGCCAAGAGGTTTCCCCGTTTCCACTAATATAGCTCGAGATGGAGATCCCGAAGATACTCTGGTTGAAGCATCACATGTCCGGCGATCGTTTCGAGCACTGCCAATTCTTCGATCTCCCCGACTTCCTCACGTACCGCGCCACTGGCACGCGGGCGCGCTCGCTCTGTTCTCTCACGTGCAAATGCACGTACGTTCCAGGGAACGGGTGGGACCGTGCATTCATGTCGCAGATCGGGCTCGACGTGCTCGTACAGAACGAGTTTGCCGCTCTGGGTACCGACGTCCTGACCGCCGGTCAGCCCGTTGGCGGCGGACTGACGGAGCGCGCGAGCGAGGAGCTGGGGCTAGAACCTGGCACTCCCGTTGGTAGCGGAGTTGTCGACGCGTGAGTTTTCATTCCTTGACCTCTCTCTCTTGGCGTGCGTTGCGAGATAGTTGAAAATCGGCGCAGGTACGCCGGATGGCTGGGGACCATCGCTGCACGACATGAAGTGGAGGGCAAGATTTCCCCTTCCGTATCACTGCACGAGTCTGGCCACCGACTTGCTGCTATCGCTGGAACGAGTACTTGTCATCTTGTTCAGGTACGACGTTCATGGCGGCAAAGTCTGTCTCGCTCACGCATCCACCGCAGAGCAAAGGCGGTGTTTTTGTCAAGGGTGTTTGGGGTCCCTACAGAGCAAGCAATTCTTGTCCTGATTTTCGTTGTTGCTGCTGATAGACGTGTAGGATGCCGTATTCCCTGGGTGGTGGATTAATGAAGGCGGACAGTCCTCTACGGGACAAGTGCGTCTATGCATTCAATGACCTTCTCGCTCGGCTGAGGGCTGTTCCCAGCTTATAGACTTTATTATTTCTACGCATCCCGCTCATCAAGAGCTCAAAGATTTTGCTACGAGTGAAAACACAAACATCCACGAAGGTTTGTAACCGCTTTGTTTTTCTCTGTTGTGTCCCTGATACCTATTGTCCTCAGTCCTGCGAACAACGCTCGAGACCATACGCCAAGCAGAGGGTGCCGATTCGTGGACAGAAGTAATAGCACATATGCATTTCTACCCGGATTTGCACGGTTCGCTCTGTCGTTTGGGTTATGCTCGTCGTTGACATGCTGAACCACACAGGTAACCGCTCTCCCATTGCAGACCCACGCATGCGTGGATCCATCATGGGGCTCACTCTCGTCAGTTCTCATGTGCAACCATGCCGTTATTTCTGCAAACGTATTCATATACGTCTATTAGGACCCGTCTCTACACGATCTCGCACGCAAATACGCGCTCGCTCTGGAGGCAATCGCGCTTCAGACCAGACACATCATCGATGTGCTCAACAACGCGGGGCACTCCATTCGCGCGCTGTATTTGTCCGGTTCGCAGGCCCAGAACGTGGCGCTCATGCGCCTGCTCGCAAATACGTGTAACATGCCCGTGATACTCCCGCGCTCGCACGCCACGTCGGTGGTGCTCGGTGCCGCCATGTTGGGTCGTTTCGCGGCGGTACGTGAACGCCCCCCTGATCCCGCGACGGCACTTTGGGATATCATGCAAGAGATGACGCCGCCAGCAACGGTCGTGCAGCCTGCCGCGGGAGACAAAGAGAAGAAGTTGCTGGAGGCGAAATATAAGATCTTTTTGGAGTCGATCGAGATCCAGAGGAGGTGGAGAAAAGATATCGACGCTGTAGTCGGATGAAAGTCTGTATTTGTCGCGTTCCGCTTCTTTATCCGCGTGCTGGCGGCCTCCTTGACGGCTGGAGTAAGTATGATTTAATCATGGCGAGGTGCGCAAAGAAGACGAAGTCCGCTTTTGTCATCTACACATCTGTGGGTAGCTGTTTTGTTTGGTGGCAGCTCTCAATTTGAACGGGCGGATTCTGAGAGCAGCGCCTGGAGCAGCGTTAAGTGTCGCTCACCCAGGTAGCGTGGCATCGTCAACCATCGTGGTGAACTCATGGTAGTAGTTATTGTAAAGCTTAAAGCTTAAAGAGTCAAATTATGCCTCTTCCTTAATCGCCCGGTGCCATCCTTCCATGACATTGGCCGCAGCATTCATCACTCATAGTTCACATTTTTGCAATTAGTGCTTCAACTCTTCAACTACGGTAAAGCTCACCCCAGTTTTCATTTCTCTGTTACAGTAGGCTGCTGATAGAAGCCGCTAGGAGCACGGGTAGCATAACTTTAACTTAACCTCGCTTACCACCCCTGATCACCGGTCCGACTCACTTTGGAATTTAGAAACCGACGATACAGTATGTGTGCCATGCAGGCCGACTGCCAGTGCATACCGCTTCAAGGTGGCGTGCTTCTGGAAATTAGCAATAGTACACGCTTTGCCTTGTTGTGCTGAGCCCTTGATGCCCGCCGCAGTTTAGTGGAGGCTTTCATATCGACCTGATGGCAACTTCAACATCTTTGGCGAAAATAATTAATTAACCGGGAAAGTAGGACATGTTTGCTATGCATGACAATTATATCTTCCATCGTCGTCGAAGGATATGCATACAACTTGCCTCTGTGAAATCTCGTTATAACGCGATCTGTAGCCTGATTTTGACTCACCCCTCTCCACTGGAATGGTCTGAATATCTTCCGGCCGTGGTAAGTGCAGCATGATCACATCGCAACGTGCCAGGTCTCCAAGAAAATGGCATGATAATCGATCGGAAACTTGGGTGCCAATGACATGCGGTGATACGGCTTGGTGCAGGATTCGAGGAGTGTGTACACAGGCTTTCCCATTTTGCGCCTAATAAAATATCGAATACCAGGATGAAGGAATCCGTTTGATACGCGACAACCCCTTTACAATGTTTAATACCGCGGGTCTCGACCTTTTGCTGGCAGATTCACTCTTCTCTTCGTCTATCACGGGAGGGCCACACTGTTGAGGTGCCGTATCGTCCTGCATCACACAACACTGGACTGAACCCCAGATGGGACAATGCGGGCTCACGCGGACGGACGGAACCTGCCCAAACATTAGCACAAGAGCTTTCTCGGGGAAAATATATCATCAAGAGCCCCTATTACGATTGATCTGGCGAGGATCAGGTGATTAAGGTGATTGGAGACGATGTGTGGACGTCTGTGAGGATGTTGGGTGTGTTCGGGTACATCTTTGGTACTCAGTACTCCGCAAGTGGGTCACGAAGAGGTAAATTTTACAGGAGATGTTGCACGAGGTATGAATTGGTTCGCTCATCGGCGTGGGGCCTCCAGGCCGCGTGATTACAACCTGTCCTTCTGACAGTCTTGAACCCCATTCTGTGGCCACGACTGTGATGGGCCATCGCAAAGAGTGTCACAGGAGAAGCCTAAAGATCAGTTTGCGGATCTGGGGTGATACTCGAGTATGTGTTCGGTGGGTGCGGGGCGGAGGTGGAGGTTGCACGAGGTGGGCCAGAACACTCAAGTCACCTGCCATGACTTGCGAAGCTAATAAAGGATGAACGTGGTGTTTGATGGCTCTCTTCTCCGTGAAGCCTAGCCATGAGAAAGTATGGATGCATTGATAGAAATATAAACTATCCTGAAACATAGTAGAAGAGCCATTGTTCAAGCTTTCAAGACCTGACATGCCTGACAAGCAGTAAGAAAGAAGGGCTTCTTGTTTTGTCTTGTTTTCAAAATAACCCATATCAGACATAAAATATTCCTTGACCTCCTTTGGTTCTCACGGAGCCGTTTTGAGGGTTCCGTATCTCAAAGTCACGGCCTGTGTTGCTCTCGGAGGCACAATGGTGGCTCATCGACCTTCTCGATCGAGTGTAGATCGTACTGTAAAGTAAAACTCGGAGGGTACTGCACAACTGTATCGGGAATGATGCGTCATGGCCGCAGTCTAGTCTGGACTTTGAGTCAGAAAAGGAAATACCCGAGATACCTAGTAAGCCTAGACCGCTCCGATGGAGAAATGAAAAGTGATTGATCAGACAAATAGATTCGTACCCTTTGAGGAAATTGTACATACGACGACAGAGCGAGGAGATTAGCCATGGCCCCTGCAGAAGGATGACATGCCGTTTCAGAGTGGTGGATCAACGTTTATTTTTGCTTCACATTCTTAACTATCTCTCGCCTGCGTAAAGATACCTGGGGTATGGAAGTCGGCTCGCGAGCGCTTCCCGGAGTTGCCTACTACTACATGTACTTCAGCCCTGCCTGTCATGTTGCTAGCAATACGATTACAAGGACTCCCTCGGATTTCGCTTTGTTACGCTCCTTCTACACTACCCGAAGCTTAGCAACCGCCCAACTTGTCAACCAACGCGTCACAGCATCATGGAAAATTCAAGTCGTATCAGAGTAACCAAGGTGCGCCGTGCACTCATTTGTCGACCCGGTCGCACGAACCTGGTCTGAGAATGTGTTTTTGGTAGGATGTCGCTGTACAATCCGACGCACCCAACGTCGAGGACTCTCAGAAACACGACCCGCTGCACCGTCAGCTTGCGGACGCAGAAGCTCTGGTTTTGAAGCTTCGCCAGAGGATGAACGAACGTGCTCTCGTATCGCGCCTCCCAGTGGAAATTCTCATCCAAATATTCAGCTACTGTCCAGCATCTGACCTCTATCCTCACGTCCGTCACCGTCCACCGCCACCGTGGCTGGCGGTGACTCATGTATGTCGGCGCTGGCGCGATACCGCTCTCTCCTGCCCCTTCCTATGGGTCGAGATAATTTCAACCAACTTCAATTGGACTGTAGCGATGCTCGAACGCTCCAAGGATATTCCTATCCACGTCAGTGTAGACGACGGGGGCAGCGCGCAGATGCCATGCGAGATCAGAACGGCACGTTTATTGTTTTCCAAGATCCATCGCATGCAGAGTCTTGCGATGACCTGCGCCCACGCGATCTTTACTTGCCTGTCTACCCTGTTCGAATCAGAAGCGGCCCCCTTATTGCAGGAGCTTATCATAACGAATTTTCACCCTAGCCATCCTTTGGACCTCGTCGTGCGGCCTCTCTTCAGCGGAAAGACACCAAGTCTACAATTCTTGTCGCTGTATCGTTGCCGAGTGCTGTGGTCATCTCCGCTCCTCCGGTGCAACCTCGTATACCTCTCCATTTCCCATGTCCCCCCCGACCATCGCCCCCACCTCGGACAGGTCCTAGAAGTCCTCAAACGATTGACCCGCCTCGAATGTCTGCAGCTCGACGAGGCGCTTCCCGTCCACATCACCTGTCCCAACGAGTCCACTACCTCCATTCTCTCCGTCGAACGCCTCCCCTTGAATCATCTGCGTTTCTTCTCCCTCTGCGCGCGCTCCGCATTCGACATCCTCGATTTCGCGGCTTCCGTGCTCATCCCCGCCACCGCGCTTTTCCAGCTCATCTGCGAGGACTTTGAACAATACGCACCAGACACCGACTCTGGCGACGTGATGCTCGCCGCGCTCGCCTCGCACATTTGTGCGCCCCGCGACACTCCCACCCCTGCTGACGCCACCATCACCGGCAATGGCAATCACAACGCAGACACGTGGGTGCCCGTACGGAGCATGCACGTGCGCGACATCCCCGCCGCGCGCAGTTGGTCCCTCTTCGCTAGCGCCGCCCACTGCGTCACCGACGACGCGGAAGACTGCGACTCGTCACCTCCGGACCCGGCCGACGAGCAGGCCCGCGTCCTCTCCCTGCATATGCGGTGGAGCGCACACCCCGCTGGCGCTCGCGCAGCCGCCTGCTTCATTGAGCGCGCTGCCCGTCTCCCGCCGCTCGCGCGCGTACGCAAGCTCCTTATCGAGTCAGCGCTGTTCTCGCGCGGCAGCGCGTGGCGCAGCGCGTTTGCGCGCTCTCAGCACGTCAAGGCCGTCTTTGCGGGCGGAGACAGCGCCGCGGCGGGGGTCGCGCAAATGCTGCTGGACGTGGCCCGGCACGAACGGGACCACGAGAACGAGAATGACGGCCTGCAGCCCCGCCAGCCGTCGGCGGCGACCGCAACCACTGCCGCGGCAGAGGATGCAGACGTATTCGCAGCGATCACGCGCCTGCTCCCGTCCTGCCTTGCCTTTGCACGCCCCGCGGAAGAGCCACCTCGGACGTTGTTTCCGAAGCTCAAACGCCTCACGATCGCCAACGCAGATTTTTGGAACGCCGACGCGGGCCTGTTCGAGAGCTTGCGTACCGGTCTTGCGGCGAGGAAGGGGTGTGAGGGCGGTGCATTGGCACAGCTGGCTATTCGGCGCTGTGCTGTGTGGCAGGAGCAAGTCGACGCCTTGGGGGAATTCATAGGAGAGTCAAAGGTCAGATGGGACCGAGTGCTACCCGATCGTTGCCAATCAACGGCAACGGGGACAGATCACGTGACGTCAACCGGTGAGTGGTCATCCAACTTGGAGGAGGTTGATACGCAAGACGGTGAAGATTACCACGATTTCATCCTGATAGATGACCCGAACCTCATCTCACTAGGTCCAGGCGAATCGGTTGAGGCCCAAGAAAACCATGCGTAGTGACGTTTCGGTTTCGTATTGGATTTGCTTTCATAAATACATACTCGGACAATGAGAATATATCGTTTTCCTCGTCATAGCGTTCACCGGGCTACAGTGTGGCATGTAGCATCTGTCAATCCATACAACATTTTGGTTGGCGTAAAAGATAGCATAGTGACAGAAAGTGTATCGTAAGACCCGGGCTCTCTACGCCTCCTTGACCTTGACAGAGCCACGAAGGAGACCAGTCTATGGATGCCATGAACGGGACGGTAGAATCTAGCATAGAAAATCCACGTACCCGGCGTGCGGCGATAAGACCAACTTTTTGGCCAGGGACTGCAGAGCGAGCAATGGTTGATGCCTTGCCAATGTGCTGGTGGTTACCACCACCATGAGGATGATCCACAGGGTTCATAGCCACACCACGGGTACGAGGCCAGCTAACAGACCGTCAGCACGTGCGTAGAAAATAGAAAGAGGATCACAGCACTTGTAGCGTTTAGCTTTGTATTTGTGATACGCCCGGCCAGCCTTGAGCAATGGCTTGTCAATGCGCCCACCACCAGCAACGATGCCGACCGTAGCGCGGGCGTTGCCCGAGACAGTCTTTTTCGAGCCGGATGGAAGACGAATACGAGTCTTATTCTCGTCAGGTGAGTGTCCGATAATGGTGGCATAATTGCCGGAGGTGCGTGCGAGTGTACCACGGTCGCCAACTTTTTCCTCGACATTGCAAATGATGGTACCTTCGGGACATGCTGAAACAGGTAGGATGTTACCAACTGCGAGCTGAGCCTTCTTCCCTGCATAGACAAAGGCTCCGGTGTGGAGGCCCTCGGTGGCGATGAAGGTTTCCTTTCGCAGCTTGTAGCGATAAGGGTCGCGGAAGACGACACGAGCGAGAGGGGCACCACTGCGTAAACCGTAGGTTGTTGAAAGATGAGAAAATCGCGACACAACCCACCGGCCAGCATCATGGATAATTTCCTTCACAATACCGCGAATATAGCCATTGCGCTCAGCGTAGTCGAGCGCACGTAACTTGGCAGGGGCCTTGTTGTGGTGAGTGTGCGCTTTGAACTAGCCCACGGGGATACCGAATAAGATGGCGGGTTGAGAGATGATTACTATTGACTTACGATAGCATGTGAACGCCTTTGTGTGCGAATAACCCGGCCCATGGTTTAATTCTGCAAAAAAGAATGTATCAGCGATGTATTCCCGTGAGCGTGCTGGTCGAGGGGTTGCTGCATATATGCAAGTAGGCTGATGCAACCCCACTGATGCACCCTGATTGCGCAAAAGTAATCCACCACCATAAACGTCCCCGCCGGCATTATTTTCGCATGGGGGACGATACAAGGGTGTACCAATGTCTCCATAAGTGCAAGAAGAGGTGAATACTCACAGTTTTGCGTCTTTACGGGGTCCGTCGTATCAGTGAATAGACTTCGCAGTCGACCACAAACCGGCAGATGACCGGGATTTCCCTCGGCAATCGCCGAACGCGGAAGGTATGTTAACTTAGCCAAATGCACATTTTCACCACATTTCAGAAAATGAAAATGGATTCATCTCCAATTTACAGTATGAACACAAGCGATCTTTAACAAGGGCGTTGTGCGCCAGTAAATAGGAAGTGTGGTGGATTGTTGACCAAGTCCGAGAATGGTAAGTGTTCCCACGGTCAGGCGATGAGTATGGGGGTGATTCATTCATTCAAAGAGGGAGATTCCACGGTGTCTGTTTTCGATTGTCGAGCACTGTCAGCGCAAGAAAAGAAAGAAATCGGTGAGTGAGTAGATGTTCGAGGAAGAGGACATGATTCAAAGACCGCACCTAGGTATCTATTCGCCCATCCCACGCACCTCCCCTTAGGACCGCACCTCTCCCTCGATCCCGCCCTTTCTGCCATTTATGATTCACCTGAATCATCCACCGGCCGTTTCCACTCCCACCACTCAACCCCTCGGCCTTCAGAACAACGACCACTTTTCATGGAATTCAATCTCATCCACTTCCAGAGATTCAGAGCCCCGCGCTCTGCAGAAGGACAACTCTCCCTCCGCACCCTCCGCTCCCATGACCGCTCCCTTTTCCTCCTCCTCTCCAGGAAAGACCGCACAAAACACGTCGCCCGTCCCCCGACAGTCATCACTCACCCCTCCTCCGAGCTCACCCCGACGTGATGGCGAGGCAGAGCCAACATCCGCTCCTCCTCCCGCACCCCCTCTTCCGCCACAACATCTTTCCCAAAACGCGTCACCAGATCCTTCCTCCGCTCCCCCACAGGACCCTGCCATCGAAAACCCTCCTCCATCACGGCCTCTTACACCTCTCAGCGAACTTTCACCGGTGCCGGACAACGATGAAGACGCACCTTCAGACCCTCCAGGAGCCGACAAAGGGGAAGGTCCGTCGTCCCTTCAGCCTACATCATCCTCTCCTTCCCGACAAATTCCCGTGGGTGCCGAGACTTCCTCATCGCATACACGGATATCCCCATCTCGTGTTCACCCTACATCCTCGGACCATTCGCCCCAAAGAGCTTCATTTTCTGCTCCTGTTGGCGCTGCCTCAAATACAAAGGCTGCATTGATACTTGAGCTCAACTCCGAACTACTCAAGTGCGGCACTTTCACCCACCCATCCCAGTGTTTTTCTTAATCGTTCCGCAGAATATGCATGGAGTTCCAGTCTCGAACTATCCCCCTCGATGACCAGAGATATCAGCAGTCTGTCCTTTTGCTGCTCCAAGACCCCTCGACAAAGCTGACGTCCGCGCTACAGGTACGCTAGCCGATTACAGTCCAACCTCACATGGCTCGCTGCAGCTGCCGACGCCCATCACACCCAAAATCGACACCCACTTCCTATCATGCAACCCCCTGTACAACTGGACACTGTCAATGTCTCTACGGAACGCGTGCGACAGCTCTACGCAGCGATGCCCCGCGTTTTTGCGCGGGACATTGCGCGAACCAAAGGCCAGTTAATACCACCGCAATCAACGCCAACGCTCAAGCGTGAGCGTCCGGGGGATGAGTCTGACGTGGTTATGAAGCGGCGCGACACGGGCGAAAGTAAGGTTGGCATCGGCATGCCACCACCTGCCACTCCCTCTCTACCTCCAAAGCCCATATCGGCTCCTGTCCAGCCGTTCACAGGTGTGGGCTCACAAGGGGCAACACCCGATCGCATGCGGATGTTACAGATGCGCCAACAACAGCAGGCACAATTTCAGTCACAACCGCCTCCGGTGCAGCAATCGCAGGTCCCAGCAGTGCAGCAGCAGCAAATATCCCCGCCCCATGGTTCAGGTACTGGTATTGGCATTGGAGTTGGTGTCGGAAGCGGTCAGGGTCAAAACCAAGCACCTCCTGTGCATCCGAGTATCATGCAACAGGTTCTTAACAACTATGGCCCACAAGGGCTAGCGCTCTTCCAGCATTTACATGATCCCAACAGCCAATTCGTAAAGTACATGGTTGAACAGATACCAAACTTCATGTCGTTGCCGCTCCCGCAACAGCTGAAAAGTATGCAGCAAACTCAGGTGCGTCTGTTGCTCGTAGTCCTCCTCTTACTCACGCTCACCTGAATGTTGCTTTTAGCACATGATTCAGCAGAAACGACAGCAGCAGCAACACCAACACCAGCAATTGCAGCAGCAGCAGCAGCAGCAGCAGAGACCACAGTCACAACCACAGCAGCCGCAACAGCAACAACACAACCCGCAACAGCCTCAGCAGCAGCAGTCTCTCCAACAACAGCCGAGTATAGGCAATCCATCCTTAGGCGGGCTCCCAGGCCACACGCCATCACCAATTCCAATGGCGGTCCAGTCGCAAAATACGTTATCGGCAGGCGGCATCGACCCCCGCACCGGTGTCCCTTCATTGACAGCTGCGCAAATTCAACAGCTCAGCGCAATGCCATCACAGCAGCGCCATTTATTTCTCGTGC
>QFDV01000523.1:40940-78141 GCA_003315845.1 Lactarius trivialis
AACAGCAACAGCAGCAACAGCAACAGCAACAGCAACAGCAACAGCAGCAACAGCAACAGCAGCAGCAGCAGCAGCAGCACGCCAGGTTGCAGCAACAAGTTCATCAACAATCACAACTTAACGAAGCCAATGCATTCGCAGGGAATGTGTCAATTAACACTGGTGGCGGTATCCCGGGTATCGCGCGCAGCACACGTTCTCCATCCGACTCAACGCACTCACCGCTTACACCACGCGGTCCCCAACAGCTTCAGCAACAGCAGCAATCGCAAGGCTTGGACTATCAGCGTGCGTTAATGATGCAAGCTACACATAGGCAAATGAGCTCGCCTGCTCCTGGCCCCGGGTTCGTGAATAGCCAACAAATGGTTGGCGCATTCGGTACCGGGGTTAGTAGTTCTGGGAGCGGCGGCCCTCTGGCCAACGGGAGCTACAGTGTCAGCCCGCCTGGAAGCGCCCATAGTCGCACTTCTTTCCCCGGCACGGCAGCTGCACCTTCGCCGAGCGCGACTACGAGCAGCAATTGGCAGACAAGCGGGACGGTGATGGCTGCAGGCGGCGGGTGGCAAGGGACTGCTGGTACCGGTGCAAGTATAGGCGGAGGATTGGGAGGAATGGGCCTCGATCCAGGCGCGTTCTCGTACGGCGGAGATCAGGGATTCGGAGCGGATGGGTTGGGCATGGACTCGATGGATACACCTGGGATCGAGTTCAATGATATCTTCAATATGCCCGGGTAGTCTGCCTCCCCTTTCCTCTTGCTCTTTCTTCTTTGCTCTGCAACGCATGCCTTCTGTTATTTGGTGCTTTCGTCTACACTCTCGTAGGTGTGTGGATCCTGTTGATTACCTTTTTTCTTTTGCATTTTTTTTCTTGTGTATTTCTTTCCGTCAGTCTGATTTGTGTAGTGTAGCTGATGATCTTTCATGATTTCTACGGTTAATTTTTTTTCCAATTTGGTTCATTGGCGATTCATGATATAGGCGGCTCTGCCCGCCGAGTGTGACGCAGCTTATTTAGACTGCTACATATTGTCTCATCTGGAGATGCCATTCGCCAATCTCCCTGCACACGAAAAAGATGCGTTTTTCGCTCTCCTTGACGAGTGAGCATGCCGATATGGCTAGTGACTAGTGACCGCTATGATCTCACACCGAACGCGCCAACAGATACTTTGTATCCAGGCCCGATCTTCTCACCCGTGGGGGTCCTACCTCCGCCTCTGAGGGCACAGAGACGCAATCATTGATTCCGGCAGCACCGGCAGCAGCAGCCGCCTTTACAGCCGCACAGCGCGCTCTGGCGAATCCTGCAGCATCGCGCGCTTTTGCAGCGGGCATTCAGCGAGCTGGCAGCGCCGTATCTGGAAATACTTCTTCGACAGCATCATCGCCCCCGCCCGTCCCGCCCTCAAGGTCTGCATCGGCGGCGGGGGTCGACAACGACTCTGCGCCGCCCATAAATTTCGGCCGTGTCGCAGCAGCCGCGCAGGCGTTCTCTGTAGCAGCGACCCCGCCGCCGCCTAGGGCGGCCAATCCACCGACGCACAAACACACAGATTCTTCGACCGGCCTCGTTCCACAAAAGGTGCGAAAATGCCACCTTTATCGGTCCCTTCCGCTCTGCCCTACAATAAGCTTTTCGAGCTTTACTGATTGCGGCGCTACTGTGACAGAAATTTGGAGACGTGGACGTGTCGTCCGCGGGAGCCATGTTCCGCTCTCTGCGTGGGTCGACGGCCACAAAGAACGCACCGCCAGCGCCGGTACACACGTCCCCTGCGTTTGTGGCTAAGAAAGCTACCAGCACCTTCGCGCCACCCCCTGTGCGCCGCTTCTCTCCGTCGCCCGCTGCACCCGTGCCAGAGCCAGAGCCGGAACCGGAGGAGGCAGAAGAGGAAGAGGTCGGGGAGTGGGTAGAGGTATTATATGATTATACGAGTCAGGTGCGTCCTATTATTGCCTTCATGAATGGGGAGCCCTGACTGTTCGGGTTTGGTCTCCGAAGGACACGGGAGATCTGGACTTGCGGGAAGGCGAGAGAGTGCGCGTGACCGAACGGACTTCATCAGATTGGTACGCATCCCCCAAGTTACCGTGTTGGTTGGAGATTCATTATGAGGCTGATCATTTGCGATCTAGGTGGACTGGAGAGATCGGCGGTCGGAGCGGGCTATTCCCTGCAACATATGTCAAACTCTTGTAGTTTTGGTAACACATCCTCTCACTGTTTGTATCACCTCTTTACCGCGACGAATTAAATCCAAGAATATGGCATTATATCTAGAGGCACGAATAGTGTCCGTCTCGTTTTACAGGATAGTCTACTGCACACTGTGGGAAGTAGGAGGATAGTACATGCTGTGATGACAAAACGAAATCGCTAGGATGTGCGTTACAAAGTGTGTGAAGAATACAAGAGAGCCGACGAGAAAAAAGAAGGAAAAGAGAAGGAAAGGGATAAGCAAGAAAATGTGTGTTTCAAGTGTCCGATCAACGAGTGTTGAATAAACGATTTGTGCCCTCCAGCAGCGAAGGCTCCTCATGGGAACGCATTACTCGCCCGTGGGGTCCCCGCGCGCTGCTGCCCCACGGAACATCGCCGAGCGTGAGTGCGCAAGTTTGCGCAAGTGGAAGGTGCCCGCGCCTGATGCCACCACGCTCACACTCGAGTGCAGCGACGCCTCGGGTTCCATATGTGAGTGATTTGCTGCAACCTTTGTCGCAGCTCCCCACATACGACTCAGAAAGCCGACCGGCGCAGTGCGGCTCAGGGGTATCTTAGTGCCCCGCAAAGGAGAGGGCGCGGGAAGCGTGTCCTCTACGCATTGTGCGCCACCATCAATGGTCGCGTCAGATGCAACAGAGGCCGTTCGACCACGGCGGTGCTCCGCTACCGCCGCAGCGAAACGCGGAGGCAGGCAATGCTCGGGCCCGGAGAGAAAACGTGAACTCTCACTGGTCGAGGATGCATCGTCGTCTGAGAAGTAGTCGTCGGACGAGTAGCTAGAGCTCTCGGTCGTAGACCCTGCTTCGGATTCGCCGCTTGTACTACTGATAGCACTGGGGGGCGTGGCGAGTCCCTGGGGAGGGCGGTCGCATCGTTCAGGAGTGGTACCATGACTGAGGTGGGTCGATCCTAACCGCTTGGCGACATTCTGCACCGTGTCCGTCAACCGTTGCGCCGTGTTCGGTATGACAATGGAGAGAGGAGGTGAGGGAACCGAAACAGGGTGCGGTGGCGGCAGCCGGGTCTGAGCCTGCTTGCGCGCTCTGCTCGCTTGGGTCACAACGCTGAGCACCTTCCGGCGGGCCTCTTGGTTTCGCGGGGGAGGAGGGGTCATGAAGGGCTCGAATAGACGACAAGCTTCTGCCTCATCAAAACGCAAGTCGTAGTCGAGCATGGCAAGCAACTCTCTCTCCATCAGATTAATCTCGTGTAAATGAAAGATTCCCGCGTTTTTTCTCCAGTGCACGTTCTTTGGCGAAGAGTCGTTGAGATACTTAGCGGCAACAATGAGGGTCGCAAGAAATACTCGATGCAGCGTGCAAGGGACACCTATGAGAGACAATGTGAGAATGAGTTGACATATGCAAGTACAAAGTCAACCTCTCGCCATCTTGGGAAGATTTTTTTGCAACCGCTGAAGATATATAAGTGTTGTGAGAAGGGTGGGAACCTGCACGCGAGATGTTTGGACAAGGCGGGCAATAAACTCCTCAAGTGGCATGAGACGTGGGGCGTCTGTGAATTGACCAGACTCGGCTTTGCACGGTGTGTTAGGGGGAGTGGGGAGCGCGTAATCTGTAGGGGACGACACCGGCGACGGGTATTCAGCGAGAGGAACGATACTACTCGTCTGACGTGCGAGATAGACGACCATCTGGGCAGAAACCGGCTCCTGAATGAGGCGGATGAGCTGGGGATTGTGAAGGGACGTTGGAATGAGAGAGAGAGGGTATCTCCGATACATGGCGAAAGGGAGCGTGTGGAGTTGATCGAGTAAGATGTGGTGCCCTTCAAGGGCGGGGTGGTGGTGAAGAAGAGAAAGAGAGTAGTGCTGGGCGGGAGTCACAAACAACAAACAGGAATTCTCTCAACAAATCACGAGATCTAATAGAGAGGCAAAAGGTGCAGATTGGTCTCTGACGAATTAAAAGATAGAGGTAGATGTAGTGAAGAAAGAAAGAGAAAATTCCGTAGCCAGCGGGAAGTACTTTTATTCTTAGTTTCAAACTGTCGGGCGAGCTGACAGTGATCGCAGCATGAAACTGAGCCAAACAAACAATGTTTCGTACGCGTTAAATCACATGACACATCATTCTTCTTCGTCCTCTCCCGGACCTTCCAGAGGTGGCCACATAGGAATCTTGAGCTCCACGAACCTGTCCCCGCTACTGCTCTCATCATTCGAAGTCTCGGTAGTCCACGCTTTCGGGTTCTTTGCTTTCAGGGTGTCAACAACGCCGAAGAAGAGTCTCTCTGCTGCTGAGCTCGCGGAATCTGATATCTCGGCCAGATGAGGCGGTAGAGCTGGCGACACAAAGATGGAGGGCTGGGTGTGATTAGGTATTGGTGTGGAGACGTGTTGCACGTAGATGACTTTGAAGAGCGGCTCAGATACGTCTGTCAGGGAAAAAATGGTATCGAGGTAAGGTTTGAGTAGTTGCTCAGGGTCCTCGTCATTTGCAACTAATAATGAGAGATACACGACATCTGTGTGAGAAAGGATCAGTACTCCAGTTATTTAATACATCAAAAGAGGCACTTCCATTTGCCTTGAGGCGCAGAAAGGGTGCCCGCGCCAGTAGTAAAGGCTTGAGCTACTCTGGTTGATGATCCGCCTTTTACTGAGTTCGGCGGAAAGACGATAATAGATGTGTCGATGGGTGATACTTCAACTGATGTTTCAGGTGGTGTCGTAGAAGTTGGTTCGCCTTCTACCGCAGCTGGTGTCGACTCTGCTTCATCTTCGCCTAGTCCTTCTCCCGAGGACAACAACGGCGGGAAAGGAATTGCCTTGTCAATCACAACGATGCTTCGCGCAATGGTGAAAGGAGAAACAGCTTGTGCGGGAGGGTGCAGTTCAATGGGGAGTTGATCAAGAGCAGCAACGAGAACATCGGCAGTAAGAGGCTCGGGAAAGTCGTCCAATTCCACAACAAATTTGCCATCTGAGGCCGGTAATGGTGCCGTAATTTTCTTATCCAGGATATACACCCCACCGTTGACTGCTGAAACGCGACAGAAGCCCTGCGCGATCTCGCCGAGTCCACCATAGTGCCCGACGAGGAAAGGTGACCCCCCATACCGCCCTGAAGACCGAAGGTAACCGCGCAGACGGGACAATGCGGGGAGGGTCGCGTCTACAACAATCTCAATCGTCGTCACGTGAACTATGACAGGAACATGAGCAGGGCGAACCTGTCGTTGAGGAACAGAATGCAAGCGCATAAGCTATTGCGCCCACCATTTCCTGGGTGAGGGAGAACTGGGATGTTAGGAACTCTGGGAAAGCCGTCTGTTCATGACCTTGAAGCTCTTTGGAGCCTTCAAAATCTCCAGAAGCAAATATAAGAAAGCGCATAAGCCTGCGCTTTTCGATAAGGCTCAGAGAAGACTTGAAAACATCCTCTTTGCTTCCGGGAACGTTCTGGAGTCCGCTGTTGCTGGAATAGATACCGACGCGTTCAAGAAGGCGGTAGCCACCATAGCGTGAAACGCCGGAAGCAATAAGAGAGGAAATAAATGAACCAACTGATGGGATTAGAGCCGGGGAAAGTGAGATAGAATAATGACGAGAGTGGTCAGGGATTACTCCGGATCGCGAGATGGATGTGAATTCGGCGCGTTGGGCGGTAAGGTAGCTAGATGACTTTCCAGAATTCCCAGAGGATTCCGAACGATCATCAGCCCATCGTGCTAGTTCATCGAGGGTAAGACTTGCTTCGTCCCCGCCGTAATAAGGATTATGGTCAAGATGGGCAACTTTAACGCCTGCTTTTGAGAGCGCACTGAGGTGATTTAGCATCACGCTGGACATCCACGGATGAACTCACGCAGCGGCTATAGACTCTGCGAGCCCAGTGCCGAATATTATCACGTCAAAGTTTCCTTCCAGATCTGTCATTTGGGAATAATGTAAAGGCAGACTCACCCAAAGCCGCGCTCAGGCACGGGTGCGCTGACGTAATGCGAGCCTGGCCAAACTGGCCAAATTTTTACAGGTCAGGTTCAACCTCCCTCTAACCGCCGTCTTCCGTCTTCTACGATGGCCAAATCTGACAAGAAGGTTGAAAAAAAGGCTGATAAAAAGGCCAAGACAGATGCCAAGGTTAAAGTCGGCAAAAAGGTTGTTGATACCAGCAAACCTGTATCAGCAATTCCCAGCGCAAAGCACGCTGCACCGATTTCCTCCAAAGAGATCCTTGCCAAAGTATGTACCCATTATGCTTTTATTTTGAAAACTATATGTACCAACACGTCGGAAGGCACAGCGAGAGAGTAACAAAAAATCAAAGAAGGACGAGTCTAGTGAAGGGTCGTCAGATTCTTCATCTGAGGATGAAAAGCCCGCGGTCAAGCCATCTGTGACTAATGGAAAAGTGCGTGCGACGTCGGATTTGTGAATCGACACTGTCTGACTCTTCTGCACCAGTCTAAAGTCTTACCTCCGAAGGCTCCCTCCGAGTCGAGCGATAGCGAGTCTGAAGGTGAAAGCGATTCCAAGGAGGCGAAAGCTGCCCCTTCGAAAGTCGCACTGGCCAAGGTCTCCAACAAACCGGTGGGTAACAACCATAATAACGAAAGCTCCGATAGCTCAGACACTGAGAAGCTTCCCAAGCCTGTGGTCAAACCCGCACCCACCAAAGCAGCACTCGGTAAGGCTGCTTCTAAAGTGACGCAGCCCAAGCCTACCTCTGGCAAGGCGCCACCCTCCCCACCGAAAGCCATTGCCGCAGCAGAGTCCAGCTCAAGCGAGGAATCTAGTGAGGAGGAATCTTCTGAAGATGCGCCCGCCAAACATGTATCTGCAAAGCCTGCTGCTAAGGTATCTACCGTCACAAAACCTACCCTGACCAGTCCCGCAAAAGGCTCTTCAGTGAAAACCAGCGGGAAGTCGAAGTCTAGTTCCAGCGAGGATTCAAGCGAGGAGTCTTCAGACGAAGATTCTGTAAAGGCACCATTACCCACGTCAAAACTTGTTTCGCTCAAAAAGTCCAGTGAATCGGAGTCAGAGGAGGAGTCTTCGGATCCAGAGCCTGGCGTAAAAGGCGCCAAAAAGGAGAGCTCGTCTGAGAGTGCCTCAGACTCCGAGTCAGGTTCTGAGTCTGAGGAGGACGAAGACGTTGACATGGCTGATGCTTCTACTGCACCCGCTTTGGCCCCGACAAATGGTCTGATCATATTCATCCGTCTTACCCGCTTTCCTCATAGTCTTCTATCTGCATTACAGGAAAGCGTAAAGCAGACACTGACACTGCTGCGCCTCTAAAGAAGACAAAGCTCGCAAACGGTGATGCAGCCCCTCTTGACAACACCGATACGGATACGTCGTCCACGACAGTTTTTGTTGGTCGCCTCTCGTGGAACGTGGACAGCGATTGGCTCAAATCCGAATTTGAGGAATGTGGTGAGGTTGTTTCTGCGCGAGTGCAGATGGACCGCAACTCTGGAAAGAGCCGTGGATTCGCGTACGTCGAGTTTGCCGACCCCGCGTCGGTTGAAAAGGCACTCGCACTTTCGGGCAAGGAGATCGATGGTCGACCGATTAACGTAGACCGCAGCACAAATAACAAGTCCAGCGGAGCGGGCAATCCCAATGAACAGCGCCGTGCCGCATTTGGTGACAAGACGAACCCACCGAACACCGTGCTCTTTGTGGGCAACTTGTCCTGGAGTGCAGACGAGAACTCGCTGTGGGATGTGTTTGCTGAGTATGGCGATGTGAAGAGCGTGCGCGTGCCGACAGACCGTGAATCTGGCAAGGTCAAAGGGTTTGCCTACGTGGAGTTCTCCGACATCGAAGCTTCCAAGAAGGCATTCGCGGGCGCTCAGGGTATGGAACTTCAAGGCCGCAATTTGCGTTTGGACTATTCACAGCCACGTGAGGACGGTGGTGGTGGTGGTGGTCGCGGCGGCGCGAGAGGCGGTCGCGGATTTGGTCGTGGATTTGGTGGTGAACGTGGTGGATTTGGTGGTGGACGTGGCGGATTTGGTGGAGGACGCGGCGGAGGTGGACGTGGCGGATTTGGTGGCGGACGTGGTGGCTTCGATGGAGGCCGCGTGAGTACTCAGGCCATATGGAATACGATGTTTTGCTAACTATCTATCCAGGGTGGGCGTGGCGGCCGTGGACGAGGCCGTGGTGGAGGCGGCGGCGCACGGACAGGCGGCATAACGCAATTCGAAGGTAAAAAAGTCACATTCGACTAATCAGGCGCAGGCAATTGCCCCGGCTCTGCGAAACATACTCTTGCCCCAGATGTACATGTACAGTATCTCCTTTAGGTTCACGTTCATGCTTCATCTAGAGTCGTTTTGGCCTCCAGTGCTCGATATGTATCACTCAACGCGACTTGACGTGAAGGTCACAGACATGGAAGAGTCGAGTTTCCTTGACTAGAACCGAAAAATACAGAATGATAAGAAATCAACTTCATTATGTCAGTAGGTAGTGGTATGCAAGCAAAGTCGAAGAAAACGTCAAAGAACATAAAAAGTCGGCACACCCTTGCCAGCCTCTCATATATCAAGGTGCAAAACTTCTCTGGATGGCCCGTCGAACGGGATTGGCTTCTTGTGGCACGGCACCCGAACGTTCTAGCCGGTCAAACAATACAAACAACCTCTCCGCCTCACGCTCGCGCTCCTCTTCCGTCATCTCAATGTCAGGGCGTTCTTCCTGGATTGCGCCAGTGATAGGATTGATCTGTGCGCCAGAGGGATCAACTGGGCCAGAAGCTCCGCCTGAAGTTGGTGGGCCAGTAACAAGCCCTTTATTGAAGAGGAAACCAGCGACATTACCATAGCCTACCTGCGAGATGAGTTGCATCGCTAGATCCAATATGACATGTCAGTAACAACGAAGACAAGGGATAAGCGTCTGGCAGTGGAGTAACGTACCATCGTGATTGCACAGTGCGAAAAGTAGTTCGCCCGAGATCGAATTCAGCCGCGTGTGGTATACACTCGTGAGGAGGCGCAAGAGCCGGCCAAGTGTGTCGGCTCGACTCTCAAGTACTACAGTGCGATCCAGATTTGAAGGAAGCAGCCACTCGCGCACGCGGTCGCGGGCGCCAGTGTCCCCGGTGACCAGCTTGAGAAGGAGCATTACGAGAGGAGCGAGAAGCTCGTCCAGCGTGCTCTCGCTCTCCGCTTTGGCTGTGGCGCGCACAGAAGCGTCGTCAGACTCGACCGTACCTGGGAAGTAATGCGAGAGCGCGACTTCGAGAAGGCCGTACGCATGTAGGAGGGTATCATGATTTGGTGGGGTGGGCGACGGCGCCGGGGAGGAGGAGCGAGAAAGGGACCGGCGGCCGGCGGAAAGCATAGACTTGGCGCGGTCAAAGGCACCGTGGTAGCGAGAAGTTTCACGCGACGGGTCCAGAGATAAGCTGCCGCCGCTCGTAGAGACAGGTGAACCAGGACCGGACGTAGGGGAGCCACGATTGCTATGGGAAGTCGGTGGAAGCCACACCGCTTGTAGGCTCTTCATGTAGGGAATTGCAAGAAGCGCATGGATGACGTGATTGAGAGGCGGGGCTAGGGGTGAGGGTGAGCCGGCTGAGAGGGAGTTAAAAGTACGAAGAAGCGGGGGGAGAAGGCTACGGTGGCACACATATTAGCAACGAAGTCGGATGGCAAGTCGCAACACAGACCCATCGAGCCGATCGGACCAATACTCGCCCATGACTCTGTCACCACCATCGCTAGCACCAGTCTCAACAGCCCTCTCACAATCCACGAGCTGAGACGCATAAGTCAAAGAAAGGTTGACGTGTTGTAAAATGTACCTTTGGGTAGTGTGTGAGGATGTTGAAGGTGAACTTCAGAAGGTCTACCACTGCCTCGCGAGCCATTCGGGTACCGTTCAGGTGTGCGGAAGTAAGCGATTCGAGGCGGAAACTGATGACATCAACAAGAGAAAGTGCACGTCCTGAAGGTTTCCGCTCAACGACCGAGACGATGAACGAATCAGTAGGTGCAGAAGACGCAGTAGCGAGAAAGAGGATGCGCGACGCAATGAAAATGACATCTGGAGACGAAGATTTCTGAGGAGGGTAAACAAAGGGGAGAGGCCCGATGCTATAAATAACTAACCTCCAAGAGAAGAACGGCGTATTCCCCGCCATTCACAGAATCGCTGGTGAGTGTAGTTCGCGCACTTTCAATGAGAAGAAGCGTGTTGGCGATGCAGCGAAGGGCCTCTAATGACGCGTCCAAGTTGCTGCCACTGAAGTTCTTTGATACTGTAAGGAGAATGGAGAGGTTGCTAGCTGATGCCATGACGGATGATCCCGATGGGTGGCGGCCAAGCGCTTTAATAGCGGAGAGAGCGAGGTGGGCATCTGGGAAACAGCGCTCTGTTGAAGCGGTGTGCGACAGTGTGAGCATGGATATGTACCGGTGTGATGGAGCCGGCCACTCGTGCTACCCGGTTTGCAAGACTCGATATCTGATACAAGGGCGGTGACGAGGGCCTCGCGACTGGAATCGTCGACGATGGGAGCTGAATCAAGGTTAGTGTTGGTCAGGTACAAAACAAGATGATTGTGTAGCGCACCACTCATAAGGGCATTGAGCACCTTGGTGACATCGGCCCTTGGTGAGGAAGGGGAGAGAGCATTGTATGACGCTAGAAGGTCGGCCATGAGTGCCGTCTTGAGCTCAGTGGACGAAGCGTTGATTAAATAGAGAGAGTATCTAACAACAAAGCACAGCCATGGGCCGCCACAATCCCGGCTTACAAACACTGATACCCTAACTACGCTCCACTCCTGTCACTCGGTAGCACCTCTGCAAGATCGGGAAATGTTTGCACTAGTGCCTCGTCCAACAACTGTCTGTAGCTCTACAGTCCAGAGCCGAGTCTCGTTAGGAAACAAGGAGAGCACACAAGCCTACGACACACCTCAATTGCTTTGATTTTACCATTCATAAACTGATTCTCAGTAGCTGCCCTTTCCAAACGGTCTTTGGTCAAGTGCATTGGATTTCGCCCATTGTCGATATCAGTCAGAATCTGCACCGGCACAGGCGTCGTAAGATGTGACGCCATATCATCAAGCCCCGCCAAGTATCCCACAACTTCGTTTCTGCTCGACTCACTGAGAACGGGGAGAAGTTGACAGTGCAGAATAGGACGTACACTCGAAGTCCGACCTGCTTGCCTGTTCCCGGGTCCTTCGTCGAATCGTTTACAACGGTGGTGCCGAGGTTGTACAACGCGTTTGCGAGTCCCATCAGGTCTTGCTCAAGATCTCCTTGAATCCCTGTCGGTGGTATGGATTGTGCAGAACGCGGAGAGTCTGGTGCAGGTGGCGGGACAAGAATGGGGGCAGGTGGTGGACGCGGTGACATGTTGTTGGCACAGAACAGTAACAAGTGCTAAGTCAGTGTCAAGTCAATGTTATACCACCGTGCTTACCTCATGCTCAGATAACGGGATCAATCGGGCATTGTCAAACTCAGCTCTTCCTCGAGAGCTTGCTCTGTGCGACTGGGTTTTCCTACTGAATACATTCGCTCGCCCTACTTGTTGCAATGCAATAACCTGTCATTATGCTCACTGCCGCCCTACATTATATCGGACGGTCATTGACTATTACAGAATATGCTAGCGTGCGAATCCGTGGTTCGCTATATATGGACTCCCGGCCAAGAGCCCATGGTCGCGTGCAAGGTTGTTTTCACGCGGGAAATCGCAGTCATGTAGGCCGTTGCGGTTTCATGGACGTTATGTTATGGTCATGCAGGTCGTTATGGTCACGCTGAGGGTTGCGGTGATGCTGGCACTCCGAGTCGTGGTTCTGTAGGCCGGTGTCGGCCGCCGTGATCCTGGCTGTCTTACTCGTCGCGATCTTCCCTTGCGGTCCGAGTCATGTGCCACCGCCGTCGTCTTTAGTCTGCGGGTCCCGTTTCCTATTACTTGGGAGCGAACAGTATTGTACAGACTGACATCCAGTCTGACTCCGTGTTCGAGCGTCCTCGTGTGCTAGTAGAGCATCCATTTTGCGCTTTCCGGCGCTGTGTTTGACTCTCGGCTAACTCGAGCTTTCCGGCAGTACTACTTTGCATTTCCGATGGTTTTTCGGCCGCCCCCTGGTCTCGGTGCAGCTCTTTGACTGTGTTCCCGAGCATGCTGCACTTGTGTGCACCCTTAGTGACTCAAGTGCAACACATCCCAGACAGAGGTGATCAAGTCTGTGAAGTTTCGTGATGTGCAGAAGCATGTGCAGTCAGTCAATGTAGAGCAGGAGTAGCTCACCTTTTTCTCTTCCAAGCATGTTGCACCTGCGTGCAGCCCTGGCTACTTGAGAGTGACATGTTCCCAGACATAGTGAACACCTTTACAAAATTTTGTGCTGTGCAGAGGCCTGCATGACCAGTTGTGACACTTGACACACACCCATCCTCAAGACCTGACCTGGGTCGTTTGGGCATTTGCCCCTTGACATAATGAAACACAGGCTCAACAACACTACTCTAGCTGTGCCTGGCAACAAATACATCATACCCTATGGACACTTTTTCAACAACTGGGGCATCTGTATCTAGCTTCCAGGGTGGAGGTGCAGATAGTGCCTGTGAATTAGAAAGTAAATTTGTATGCTGGAATCTATATGTTAGGTCCGTTGGTGATACATCAGGAAATGAATGTTCAAGTAGATCATCTTCCAAATCCAGGCTAGAAATGTCCTGCTTGAAGGTTGAAGCAATCACAACCTTTTGCTCTTTGGGATTTTGTGTAACCTTCAAGTTGCTAATGGACTCAGTCAAGCTGACCAAAGCAAATAAGTCAGTTTTCAGATTAGACACATAACAACCTTTCATACCAATTAAGCCCTTTATCAAGAGGAAACCTGATTACCATTGCATAAGAGACTAGCTTATAACTGAATTTTTTGGGTTCCAGCGGCAGCAGTGGGAGGAACTTTAATGGTTGAGGTACAAAAAGGGATGCTTGCGGCTTGAAAAGATGTCCTCGAGGATTGGTGTGCAGCAATTTCGGGTGTTGCTCTAAAAAATGGACAGTGAGACTTTGTGAGGCAGTTGCTGCATAAGGACACCCTATAAACAAAGGTTAGATAGAGGAAAAAGTAACCAGATGAAAAAAAAAACACGTCCCGAGTGCAGGACAAGGAAGGGATAAAGGGAAGAGATGGCTTCTCTTAACATGGTCCTCCAGTGTGGCAAGCGAGTTGTGCTCATGACTCGAGCACTTGGCAATTTGACATGCCATAAAAATATTTTCCTAAACAACATGAAAACGCAGAGGTCAGTACCACGAGTTAAGATGCTGACCTTGGGTTTAAAGCCGGTCGCGGTGTCTTGACAATGCCACTGCAAATGCTAGATGATTATCAGTATTGTCATATTGTATTGGCGTTATCAATGAGAAAATAACTCAGCAAATTGTAAGGGATAAAAGACACCTTTTGAAGTGTATGCCAGCTGTTCACAGTCGCAGCACAGTCATTCCAGCTGCAGGAAATAGGCCGTATAACCAGCTTTGCAACCATGTCAATATTGAGAGGAGAAACGGTCTCGATTTCTTGTGGCATTTATTTTTCGACGGGAAGGAAGCGTGAACCGCGTGGTTTCGGGTCGAGATATTAAGGACAAATATAAGTCAATACTATCCCCACGCGTCCGAGTCCACAACTTTCGAATTCAAGCCACCTCAGCAGCAGCTTGTTGCCAGTTTTCCTTCATGCGCCGCTGGTTACTCTCGCTCTCTTTGTTCCCACTCACTCTGTCTGCTCTTGGGAGGCCTCAGACACGCGGGGTTCAGCCGTCCTTTCTTTCGAAATACAAGCCTGAAGGCTCCACGTGGACCTGCTTGGATGGCTCTAAGAATATTTCGTGGACAGCGGTGAATGACGACTACTGTGACTGTCTAGACGGCAGTGACGAGCCAGGTCCATTCCTCCCCACTATTAGTCCGCGAGAACTGACGCGGTTAGCCAGGAACGAGTGCATGTCCGCATAATACTTTCTACTGCACGAACGAGGGTCATATCGGCGCAAGTATCCCAAGTTCGCGCGTGAATGATGGGTTGTGCGGTTGGTTGGTTTCTTTGCGTCACTATTAGTCTGTTGACGCATTTATAGAACCCGCCTGTTGCGATGGGTCCGATGAACCCGCTGGCGTGTGTGAGAACACGTGTGCGGCAGTCGGTAAAGAATATCGCAAAGAACAAGAGGCCGCACGAAAACTGCAGAGGACTGTGCGCATTCTTGTAGCTCTCGTGCATCACTTTCTGATTCCGTCACCAGGGTTCTAAAATCCGTTCGACATACATATCCTTCGCACAAAAAGAGAAAAAGCGACTAGAAGTTGAGATCGAGAACTTTGGAAAAGAGGTTGCGTTGCAGGAGAAAGAGGTTGCTCGTCTCAAAGGTGCTCTCATCGCGTCCCGTCCCGTCATGTCGTTCACTCACCCGTCATAGACCTTGTAGAACGAACGGAGGCGCTTTCTGCGGAGGTTCTTGAACATAAGATGAAGTCACGTACGTTTTACAGCCGCATTTATTCACGATATCCAGTAACCAATGTGCCAGCGTTGTATGCCTCGCTTATTACACACCACAATGCACTCAAATCCCTTCGGCGAGAGCACCGGAGGCATCTCGAGCGTGAAAAGGAATTAGGCGACATTCTCGACAATCTTCGCAGAGGCTACAACCCGAACTATCAGGACATGGCCGTTCTCGAGGCGGTGCGTGGTTGGGAGCAGCTTGCACACCTGCCGCATATTGGGGAGGCTGAACGCGAAGAGGGGAGCGATGAGGATGAAGAAGCATCAACTTTTGTCGAGGAGAGCGAGGGTGAGCTCCAGGAAGGGGAATGGACTTCGCATCAACTCGAAAATGAACTCGATGGACTCCTCGGCGCCGACCATGTCTCGCTGCTCATGGAACATGACACGCACATTGATGAGGTCTCGTCTGCGCACCCTCGTGAGTTCTCCATGGATATGGCCAACGGCAAACAAACAACTTCGTCCCCCTATAGAACATGATATCAGGGCGTACCTCCCCGATTTCCTGATCCCTCAGTACGAAGGTCTTCGCGATACGTTGGTATCATGGCTGCAAACCGTCGGGGTCGTCAGGGGTTCTCACAACGCCGCATCAGGTCACCCTATACTTGGTCGCTTTTTTGTGTACTGAAACCGGCCATGACAGATGCTACCAGAGCACGCGAAAGACTCAACGATGCTGAGCGTAATCTTGATTCCGCACAGAAGAAATTGGACACAGCTAGCGCAGACCTGAGAGATCTATTTGACCCGGCGTGGTACGGTGCAGAAGGTGAATGGAAGAAACTGCGTAACACCTGCCTGACGAAGGACGTCGGAGAGTGAGTTTCTCTTGACGGAAGACATGTTCCCAATCTCAAGGTGTTTCTAGCTACACTTACGAAGTGTGCCTGTTCGAAGAGGCAAGACAGAAGCCAAAGCACGGTGGCTCAACGTTTAGTCTCGGGTACAGTGTTTCAGACCGAAGTTACTGGGCGCTATGCTAATCACACGTTCTCGTTGAATTAGGCAATTTGCTTCGTGGAATCTTTCCCCCGATGTTACGGAGGGCTCAGCAGAATACTATTCCAAACAGGTGTACAGCCATGGTGCAAGATGCTGGAATGGGCCTGAGCGCAATGTGAAGGTATTACGGCTTTCTACCCATTGCGGACCATCGACCCTTATTAATGATTCGCAGCTTGACCTAACTTGCGGGACGGAAAATGCCTTGCTGACAGTAACCGAGCTGGAGAAGTGTGAATACCTATTCACAGGGACAACACCTGCGTTGTGTTTGCCTCTGGACGAAGATAGAGAATCAGGGAAGGACGAGCTTTGATGTTGTATCGAGTCGCAATCTGATTTCCAACCCTATGCGTCTTGGTGTGCGTTTGGGAGTGCATTGTCATACCGCACCCGCCAATCTGAAGCAACTTGTGTCCACTCACCCAAAAAATGTGAACATTTACTTGGCACTACAACAGTCAGGCGGTATACTCAGGCTGCGCGTAGTAATTTCCAGAAGTGTGAGGATGCAGGAAGATCACTTGTTTGCAATCGTATGACGGGTTACAGAAAAAATATAGCTTCTCATCTTGGTTCAATAGATGGTGCACTACCGCTCGAATCGGGCTATCTCGGTACGCGGGGTGAGGGCTAATCTTGGCTCCTAGTTATCCAGAAACGCTCTTCATCGCTACCAAGCTCACTACAATATTATCAATTATGCGGTGTTCATGAACCGGATCTTCTTGTATTTCCTTAATAATGGGGTCCCCACCCAGTTTGTTGTACTGGAAGACCATTACATGAACTGAAGTCAGTCTTAAAGCGCAGATAGATCCACTTACTTTTTTCACAGCGACCCAATCCGTCAAACCTGCAAGTGCCGACATGGGTATTGTTGTACCCTCAACGACTGCACTCATCCTACTCCTCACATCCAATGAGACGAGAGGATCGATGCGAACAACAAAGAGCGCGGTGCTATCGTCAGTGACGCCATAGCGCCGAAACGCTTCAGTAATCTATGGGGAAGAATAGTGCGAAGGTAAGAACATAAACATTTCTCTAGGTTAGCTCACGTTGTTACTTGGATTCAATGCCCATATAATCTCTGAGTGTACGGTCTTGGTCCTGAGTGTGTTTTGTGCTGTGGCCAGAAGAGCTTGGGTGATGGCCGTCTGGATATGTAGAACGCTTGTCACCTGCGTGCAGCAATTTCAATCGTTTCACGCATAGGCCGTCGCTCATTCGACCCACCAGCCGGGCATCGATGAAAGCAAAATTAAGCGCTTCACGTTCCGCATCTCCCTCGTCACCTTCCAGGTTGCCCGCGCGCACAATGCGTGCCCTCAGTTCCGCCGCGTTTGAGACACGGTTGAAAAGGGCAACGTGGGCTATCGAGGAGAAATGTGGATAAGCGAAGCTTTCCATTTGACGAATCTTCCCACGATTCTCTCACTTGACCACTGTCCCTTTCAATTAGCAGACTTGATGCGACTACTTTCCCTCTCATTTCTCGTCGCCTCTCTTGCATTCGCCCTCCCTGTGCAGAGCGCAGAACACATATTATTGTCACCCGACACTTTTGGCGAGACCATTGCGTCGGGTTACTGGTGAGCCATTTGATACACTACCTAATATCTGGGCTAAAGGCTGGCGGCCTCAGGTTCGTTGAACATTTTTCTCCTTACTGCCACCACTGTCGGGATTTCGCGTCAACTTGGGACACGCTCGTTGAAGATTATGCAGGCTCTCAAATTCACTTTGCGCAAGTGGATTGTGTCGTCAATGGTGGTAAGTTTAATCCCACATGGGTATTTTTTTTACATGGTCTGAAGTACACGCAGATTTATGTACCGCAAATGGCGTCGATGGATACCCTCAAATGAACTTATACCACAACGGTGTATTTCAGGCTACGTTCGATGGCCTGCGTGTTTACGAGCGCCTTGTAAGCTTCATCGAAGAGCAAACGGGAGTGCTTGAGCCCTCCATCGGTGCGCCGTCTCCAGAACTCTCGGAGCCCGAACTGCAAACATCTCCCGTCGAACGGAACCCTCATGGGGAAGTCCTTGCTCTTACTCCCGAAACATTCCCGAGCGTGATTGCGGATGGGGATGTCTTTGTAAAGTTCTTCGCACCGTGGTGAGTCATCATCCTCCCGGGAAGTTTCATTACCGTTAGGTGTTGACGAAGCTGCGCATTTGGGTAGGTGTGGACATTGCAAAAAGTTAGCGCCAACTTGGGTGAAACTCGCTAAGGAGCTTCAGCACACTGTTTCTATTGCGGAGGTGAACTGCGAGGACCATAAATCACTGTGTTCTACGGAAGGAGTGACGGGCTTTCCGATGCTCTATTTCTACCCTTCATCTGGAAAGAAGACCGAGTATTCGGGTAATCGTAGGTTCGAAGCGCTGAAGGCTTGGGTTGAGAGAGCAATGAAGCCGTGAGCCCAGAAGCGCTACTTATGACGCCCAGTAACAGCGCTAATTGAGACCCTAGAGTCTTTCTGGACTTGCAGTATGCAGATTTCGCACAGGTTGTGAACGATCACTCGGCGCTCTACCTTGCTTTGCACCCGGTCGGTGTATCGCTACCGGTAGGTCTACACCAACTTTGCACTACCACTTGCTAACAGTCAGACAGTCTAGTCTTTCACAAGCCGCACGACCGTTAATGGGGTCACCTCCCATCCACATATCCAGCGCTCCCGAACTCTTCGATCGCTTTTCCATCCCGGTTGATCATGATTTTGCTTTGATTGCACTGAAAGATGGCGACAGTAGCGCTGCAGCTCAGCTCCTGTTCAGCTCGCAGACCAGTGTCAGAGAGCTCGAAAAATGGTTACAAGTCCACCGCTGGCCGTCGGCTCTGGAGCTTGGCGAAGGATCTTTCCAGGAAGTGATGAATGCAGAGAGCAAGCCACTCGTTGTCCTAGTTTCTGTGACCGATTCTGGTGCAGAGCGTGATCATATCGTCGCGACAGTCCGGAAACTCGCGACCCAATGGCGCAAGACAGGGGCCGGCCATTATGCATCAGCTCATGAAGCACGGCAAGTCGTGTTCACCTGGATGGATCAGGATCGATGGGCGAAGTGGCTCAAGAGCATGTATGGAATAAATGGCCCGGCTCAGGTCGTTATCACAGATCACTCGGTAGGTTTGACCTTTAGGTGCTATGGTGCTGTTTTGTTGATCACCATGCTACAGAGATTGGTGTATCATGACCAAACCAGGGCTGGCAATCGCTTGACGCTTGACGAAAGCCTATTGCCGGCGTTGGGAGACGCGATGCGAGGCGCGTTAAGCGTGCGACACTCGGAGAACATTGTTGAGCGCCTTTCCCGAGTAAGTCCCCCCCCAGCTCCGTTGCATGATACAGATTTTCACACGTGTTCAGTACATCAACAAGAAATTCGTCGCCGTCGAGAGTATGGTGAGCGAGCACCCGTGGGTTACAGTGGCCCTTTTCGTATTTGGCGCATTGGCTGTTTTCCTTGTGATTAGGCGGCTTTTCCTAGATGAGGAGAATTATGGCAGGAAGGAGGCGCGATTAGACTGAGTAGTTATATAAATTTAATTAAATAATATATTCACCCAAATGGGGAAATGCAAATTTTCGGTTCGGAGGTGACGCGTGCGAACGGCAAGTCGCTCCCCAGGTATTAGTATTAGAGTATTCGTTCAGCCCCAAACAGGGCTCTGCTATCTCGTTCTTCCCCCTTCCAATAGCCTGCATTTGGCCGGGCCCACTCAAACATGCTACCCCAGGTAGCTAACCACATATTTCACCATACCACCCGTGCCGTCGCTGCGGCACAGAATCAGGCTGGACACACACTCCGCAATGTCCTCGGTTTTCAGTCTGGCACTACACCATCCTCATCGACTAGTTTAGCCTCTTGGAACAACAACGCTGGCTCTTCAAACTGGGGTCATGGACATGCTGGAGCAGGCGGAGGCGCCAAGTTCCACACCGGCAGCAGGTTTTACTCGAGTTATACGGTGAGCTGTCTTCCCTCAGCGCCTCTTCTAATACCGACGTCCTATCAAGGGACAGAGCCGTGCTGTGGTCCAGGCAAACACCTCATCCACAGATGCTGGCATCACCTACCAAGATGACGGTGATGAGTCACGACCGACCATCCCCCAAACAGTCGCCAAGTCTACCCGCGTCGCCCGAAAACCCCGCAGTCGTAGCCAAAGTTTCTCGCTTGGGTCAGATGCCGTCGCGGCTGCTGAGCGCGCAAGAAGTTTGGGTGTTTTGGAGGCCGTTCAACAGCACGCACGCCTTCATCACGCTTTCGCCGGACCTGTACGTCCCCAACAGGTTCTGGAGGATAATGAACTGGCATCCCGTCCACCGACCCTTCGTCTCATCCGTCGAAACTCCACCTCTTCCACCATTGCCTACGCTGGTATTTCAGACGACATCCCTTTGTCATCCCGCTCCGTGACGCCTGCCCACGCAACAGACCCATCCCAACCCCAGACTGTTCTCGAACCGGAGCTTCGTCCAAAGTCCCTCCCCCCGCGCTCGCGTCCTTCTACCCCCGGGCCCACGGCTTCTGCCTTGAATCCCTTCGAAGTACGTGCCAGGCTCCTGGAGCTACGACAACCCGGCTATGAATCCACGGTCGGTGAATGGAACGACGTCCTTGACAGTCTTGTCGCTCTCCGTCAGCATAATGAACATCCCACGGAGATTCTGCAAGCTTACAATGATATGGTTACGCGCTCCATTCTACCCAACGGTCGGACTTATGTAACACTCATCGGTGTGCTTGCTGCGCGTGACGAGGAGGTCTACCGGCTTGTTAATGCCCTCTTCAAGCGTAGCGAGATGCGCCGTGCATTCGGCGTCGTCGATCATGAAGAGAACTTCGTCGATCATAGACGCATTGAGGCTCTCCGCGGAGAACAGAATCTCCCTTCGGCATTGCGTCTTTTCACTGCCGCATCAGCCAATAGCACATTTGTGCTCCCATTGTCTCTCTACATAGCTCTCCTCGGTTCCTGTGCACGTCATCAAAACGTTCAAGCAGCCATTCGCGTATTTACCCATCTGGAGAGGCGTGGCCATTCCAAACCTACTGCTTCGGTATATGCCCATCTTCTCCAGGTATACACGTCAGTCCATGATGTCGAAGGGGCTCGTGTCGTTTTCGATGAGTTCCGCAAAGTTTGTACTCAAGGCAAGCTTCCATGGGACGAAACGAATCTGGAGTCGGCGCAAGCAGGGCATATACGCGTTTGGAATACCATGATCAATTCATACCTACGAGCAGGCAATCCTGTCGCTGCTCTGGATCTTCTTGGAGAGATGCTCGACACGGCATCCGGTACGAATTTCGGTCCAAAAGACGTTCCTGCACCCGCTTTATCCACCTACTCCATCATCGTACGCGGCTTCTGCTTGATGGGTGATCCTACGAGCGCTGTTTCGTGGTTTGAGCGACTACTTGACCAAGGCAAGCACACCGAAGATGAATGGACCCCGACACTGGAGCCACCGCAGCCGACCGATGCATTCTGGCGAGACATCCTCAGTCAACTATCCGAACTGGATCGCATTGACGAGGTCAATAGGCTGTATGCGCGCTATGCCGCCCGTTTGGATAGTCCTGACCAGATGCCAAATTTCATTCGCCGCATCGCTTACTTTGCAAATATGCGTTACTTACAGAACAACAAAGTCAGCACAGAACAAACCGTCGCTCTTCTTGACCAAGCCCTCTCCATCCTCGGTCCCCGTGAGAATTGGGGGGCTGTCCTCACGGAAGTCAATGGCAACGAAGCTACCCGGGAGTTGATTGGGCTGAACGCGGCGTATGGTCGGGTTGAGACAGCTGTTGATCTCATTGAACAACTTGCTGCGATTCGGGCAGATGGTGCTACCTGGCCTGTACGCGCACCGCATGATGCGTTACGCGACGAGAATCCGAAACTCATCCGATCAGTCTCCGATTTAGTGCTGTTTGACCAGGATGTTCCTCGGCCCGTCTCCCTTCTCTCCGTGTTACGCATATTGAAGGTGTGGACGACCCGTGGGATCCACATCACCGAGCGACTTGCAGAGGCACTTCTGGGTGCTTATACGCTTGCTCGTGAGCGCCAGGATCAATTAACGTCACTTACCGCTCAGGATTGGGAAGCGTTGGCGTTCTCGATCAGCAATTATGGCGGACCTAAGGCTGCGGATGCTGGCGCTTCCCAAGCCCTTTCTCTGCTTACGGATATGGCGCGCTTTAGCATAAATCCCGGACAGGTCTCGGCGGCTGTGATGGAACACTTACTTCGTCCAGTTATCGACCATAAGGGTATAGAGGAAACGATGGCACTCATGGAAAACCTTGGCCCAGACTTTTCTGCGCTGCTCGCTAGTCCCAAGACGTTTGCCCACATTCAACCAACGGATCTTCCTCTACCTCACCCCATCCCTGATGTCACCCCACCCGAGGTCGCGCCGATGAGGATTGACGACAACCAGAGTCGTTACGTTGACGAACTGAACATGCGTCGTGGAAAGGATGATGCTGCTGTCACCGCGTTCCAGAGATTCGAGACGGGCGCCGCGATGGGGATATTTCCTAACCCGGAGGTTATTGGTCGACTTATCGAAGGTCTCGGACGTGCTGGGGAGATGAACAAGGTCGACCATCTCTACGGTGTCGCACAGAACATACTCTCGCTCCTGCATGAGGATAAGACTGCGATGTTGGACGGCTGGGCGGTAATCGAAAACTCTATGATAATTGCGAAGGGTCATGCAGGTGGTGGCACCTCAGCGGACGCCCATCGCCTGCGCCTACTTGAGCAGGGGATGACGCCGACCGCAGACGCGTACGGTGCGTTAATTCAATGCATAAAAGATACAACGGACGACACGGCGCGTGCCCTCGAGTATTTCCACGAGTCACAAACGCGCGGGGTACAGCCCAACATCTTTCTCTATAATACGACGATCTCGAAGCTTGCAAAAGCACGCAAGGCAGATTACGCTCTGGAGCTCTTCCAGAACATGAAGAAGTCGGGCATCGTTCCATCATCGATTACATATGGCGCAGTCATTGCCGCTTGTTGCCGTGTCGGCGACAGCGCCTCAGCGGAAACACTATTCGAAGAAATGACCAGTCAACGCAATTTCCGTCCCCGTGTCCCCCCGTACAACACCATGATGCAGTTCTACGTGCAGACTAAACCAAATCGCGACCGATTCTTGCACTATTACAATCGCATGCTTAGCGCGGGCATCAAACCGACGGCACACTCATACAAGGCAAGTTTTCCCTTCGCCCGAATATAAATATACTGAATCTTTGCGTTCAGCTCCTCCTTGATTGTCATGGCACAATTGCACCTGTCGATATCAAAGCCATGGAAAAGACGTTTTCTCAACTTGTCAAGGACAAAGCCGTCACCGTGCAAGGCTCGCACTGGGCAGCACTCATTAATGCACACGGTTGCGTTGGCAGAGACCTTGACAAGGCAATTAATGTGTTCAACTCGATAGAAAAGCACCCGAGCACTGTGGCAAGCAGACTGCAACTTCCAGACGCTGTTACTTTCGAAGCCCTCATCAACGTGCTCGTGACTCTGCGTCGCACAGATCTCGTACCTGAGTACCTCGACCGCCTCCGACGTTCCGGCGTGCACATGACGGCCTACATTGCGAACTTACTCATTCGGGGCTATGCAGCGGCAGGAGACATCGAGCAGGCTCGTTTGGTATTCGAGTCATTGGCAGACCCTCCAGTCGGTGTTGCCGCACCGAATAATCACGCTCCGCACCATGTTTCTGCGCCCCATCGCATTTCACCCAACGAGCTCGTATATCGCGAGGTGAGGTCCGTATACCCTGACCCAACTCATGCTAATCAAGCTCGTCAGCCATCTACATGGGAAGCTATGGTTCGTGCAGAACTAGGCAACAGCAATCGTGATCATGCAATCGCCCTCATCAAACGTGTGCAGGAACGGTATGTGTTCCCATAGTTCTGGCCAACCCATGCTCATCGAACGCTAGACAATACCCCGAGTCCATCGTCCACCGTATCTCGGGCATAATGCTCGATGACGCTGTGTCACCTTGGCCATCTGCATCTTCTTCCGAAGTTGATGCGTTTGTATCTATGGGGTCCCATAGCCCGTGAGAGTGATTTTATTTTCTCCGCTCTCTTCCTGGATTATTCGCAACATCTTGGATGCGCGAGTATTGACGTTGTGTTATGGTACATCTCACTTTGCTAATGATATATCACTTTGGCTCTCAGCGTAGGGCAATCAAAATGTAAACTAGATACTCACTGCGTGTACCACTTCGTAGATTACACACCAGTTCATGACCATGACACGAGCTACTCGCATATATATACTGACGACGCATTTCGTAAATAAAAATTATTTTGCTTGTTTTGAGTATGTGTTTCTTTGCGTGATTCAGAATCTTGTTCTTGTACGTGCCTTCACTCCGGAGTTGTTCAATTGGGTACAAGCCGCCACTGCATCTCAACAATATTCGCCCAGGCAAACGTCTCTTCCTCTTCCTCAACATCCACCTCACCACCGGCAAACGAGACAACACCCAACCCAGGCCGACGAAGCCTCACAACGACCGCACCGTGTCCATCACTCGAAACCACACGTGCAAGAAATAACATAGTCTCGGGGGTGAGTGTCGCAGGGTTTACGCCAAGTTCCTATGCTGCTACTCAGAGAATTACTCTCCATAGGAAGCAGAGATATGACGCACCTGCCACCCGACGATGGAGCCGATGGAAAGTGTAATGGTGATCCCTAACACAGGCGCAGTCGCCCACGCCTTCTCTAGCGCAGCACAATCCAGGTCTGACGCAGTTCTTTTACTCTCCTCCTCGGGTATCTCGCCGTAATCGAGTTTGACATCATCTTGCTCCTCTGTATGTCCATACACATCCCTCTGAACTTTTTTCTGCTTGCGATCCCATTTTTGCTCGTCATCCCTTGGCCACACGTCCGCCTCGACGTCGACACTCGTCACGAACAGTCTGGGAGGTAGCTGGTCCCTCTCGCTAGGGGGTATCAGCCTCTGCGGTTGACTCGGAGCGACGATGTTATCATCCTGGAATATGACACGGGAAGGCACGCTGGCAGTGTTTTTGAACCCCCGCCGCTTGTTTTTATTCTTCAAAGACATCATCATCGGTTCCGACGTGTGTACACGTGGTTTTGCAGCGCCAAGGGGTATCGCATTTGGGCCACCTCCTGGAACTGGAGGAGTAACCTTGGTCACGCGCACGAGCAGACGCTTTTTCCGACGGCGTTCGTTGCGTGCATGCGTCTGCGGCTTCCCAAATCCAGGCGGGATAGGTGCGGGCCTATGGTAAGCTGATGAATGTTTTCCAGCAGCAAAAAAGAAAGGCCACGTACGTTAGCCGGGTTGACTTCCTCACGTTGTTGGAAGAGGCTGGAGGTGGGCGCAGTGGGGGGGGCTCGTCATCAGAGGAGGACGATGTACTGGTTGAATCAGAGTCCGAATCCGAGTTGGATTCTGAGTCGGAAGAAGAATCATGAGAAGTAGTACTCGAACTGGAGCTTGATGAAGACGAAGAGGACGAGTCGCTTGTCACAGCGTAGGGAGAGAGGCCATTTCTGCTAGGGCTCTGCTTAGAGGCGCGACCATGCGCTGCGTCGTTGGCATCGGGTGAGGGTCTGTGTCTCTTCCTCGGAACATCGTTCGCCACATCCACCTTCCGTTTTGGAGGGTGCGTGCGACGACGCAAGCTTCGACCTGTTTGATAAGTGACATGAATATAAATGTGTTGTTGTTCCACGTACCAAACAAGATCGCCGTCACGGAGAACGTGAACTGCAGTGTTGTCTAGAAGCTCAAAGTCATCGAGCAGAAGCACCAGCTCGATCGCCTGAACACGGGCCTCGCGCAGAGCGGAAATTGAAGCACACAAGCTCAATTTCAGGGATGCTACAGTATTTTCTTTTTCGATATTAAACCAAGACCTGACTTGAGGTACGCCAGACTGAGACTCGGCGAGGACGCGTATTCGCATGAAGGGAGTAGTGACTGATGACATAATCAAGTCCACCACGTCGTTCCCTTCAAACTCCTCGACGCTGCAATCGTGTCAACCTCAACTTGAAAGTCGGCGTAAACCCCGCCTCGCTAGAGCATTGCGCTTGTCCCTTCCTTCCACTCCAAACATCTGGCGGGCAGGCTGCCTCCATAGCGTAATACACCTGCTTGCAATACTTCACCATGGCCAGCTACACCTATGACGAGTCGGGCAACATGGCCCTCTTCTTTATAATTACGGTCCTCTTTATGATTCTTGTCCCAGTCACCATCTCCCAGATATCCTCATCCCAGGGTACGTGCGGAGCACCTTGTAATTCTCTGGGCCATCCACTGACCCGTGTTCCTCTTTCAGGACGTGAGATACCCTCAGCTGCGTGCGAGTGCTCTGCGTGTGTCGATAAGCGTGCTCGGATCCGAATCCGTGAGAAGGGTTCTATCCTTCATCCTAATTTTAGCAAAAAGTGTGTCCCATCCTCGGTCTACCGCGTGCCACGACTGACCCATACGTAGAAGTCTTTTCATCACTCTGGGTTGGGCCGCGTTCGGTCTCTTGTCATACAAGGTCGCCACTACAACCATAGATAATAAGATATATGATCCCTTCGAGATTCTGGGAATCAAGTCGGTAGGTAGCAACCCCTTCCACACTCTCCCAAGGGGCTTTTGACCCAAAACATAAATTTGTGATGGTTGATTCGTTACATCATGCTCACGTCTCCACAGGGTTCTTCAGAGAAGGACATCAAGTCCCACTACAAGAAACTTTCCAAAATATTGTGAGCGCAGAGCTACTTTTTTTTTCACATTGCCTCCTTGTTCATGATTTGTGTAGCCACCCTGACAAAGTGAAGCTTACTGTGAACGACACTGCAGAATCTGTGGCTGCACGCTTTGTTGATATCACGAAAGCCTATAAAGCGTACGGACCTTTCAACGGAGGCTACCCCAAACTAAATTAGCTGCAGGCTCACCGATGCAACAATCCGCAAGAATTTCGAGGATTACGGGCACCCAGATGGTCGGCAAGAAATAACGATGGGCATCGCTCTCCCGCCCTGGATTGTCGAGGCTCACAATAACGTCTGGGTACTTGGTTCTTACGGGGTTATCTTTGGCATTGGACTCCCGGCTCTTGTGGTGCGTGTTTGATGCTCGCTTTCGAAATTCGAAATTCCTCTTAGACATCTCTCAGGGAAATTGGTGGTTCGGATCGCGCCGCAAAACCAAGGATGGTGTTTTCACTCAGACCGCCACGAACTTCTGGAAGGCACTTACTGAGACGTCTGACGTCGATGACGTCGTCTCAGCACTCAGCCGCGCAACCGAATGGGAGACAACGGCACCAAAGTCGTCTGCATCTAGCGATGCTCTCCGCGCCCTTGAGAAATGCATCGAGGCTGAGCTCGGCCCTCGCTTGATTCGCACGCGGCAGCAGTTTAAACGTGCCATTGGCAAGCTTGATGCTCGTTGGGACTCGCTCGTCTTGCTTTATGCCCATCTACAGCGTCTTCCTATCGAGGATCCTGCTCTCCAAAAACGTACGCCATCTTTTGAGAACTGGATCCTACAAGCGTTGTTTTCTGAATTATTTGCAGGCCAGACTCAGGTTCTCTTGCAAACTCCGGCCCTCCTCAATGCTCTTCTTAATATCACCACCGCGCGCAATTGGTCTCAACCTTCGATCGCAGCAATGCGTTTGCATGCGTACTTGGCACAAGGCATCCTACCTGGTTCACTAGGCGCACGATGGGCGCAGCTCCCGGGCATAAAGAGAGGTGATATCCGCGCCTTACCGGTTACCTCCCGCGATTTCGCGGACGTCATCGCCCATTTAGAAGAGCAGAAGAACGTTCTTGCTGAGGACGCTCGAAAGACTGTTGAACGGTGGGGAAGAATAGAGATTGTTAATGCCAGGTTTAAGGGTATGTTGCAGCATATATGGTGCGACTGGAAATGCCGTCTGACCTAACGTAGTAATTGGCGAGCGCATCGTGACTCCGCAGGCACTGGTACATCTCGTCCTGAAGCTCCGCATTTCTCCGCCGGCAGCAGTTAAATTGACTGATTCGAATGAGAAAACCGAGTCTGAGAACCGCCCAACAGTCGATGCGGACGAAGCTCGCCAGGAGGACGCGTTCCTTAATGGTTCTAAGGATGTGGAAGATTTCAAATCATCAACACCGATTCTTGGCTCTGCCCATGCCCCATTATGGCCTTCGGTACGTTTCTTATGCCCCTGCTCGGGTGTGCCTTCTAAATATGTGATCAGAGTCACAAACCTGGCTGGTGGATTGTCCTCGCAGATGCTAAAAGTGATAGACTCGTCGTCCCTCCGATGAAAGTGACAGACGTACCATTTGTGGACCTAACCCGTCCAAGGGATTACCGCTTGTACAAAATCAAGTTTCAAGCACCACCTGGTACTGGCCTGTTCACCTGGCGTGTTATTGTTGTGAGCGACACATACATTGGCGAAGATGCGGCAAAGGATCTTCAGGTGTGTTCCTTTGTTCGCACAGTTCTTCCTATGCAGTAACGCATTCACAACCTAGTTACGTGTGGAAGAATTTACGGCGCTGAGTGCAGACGAGCAGCATCAAGAAGACGAGATTTCAGATCCGGAGGAGGATACGCTTGCAGGTCAAATGGCAGCGATGCGTGGTGGGTCCGTCAAGAAACGCAGGGAAGAGAGTGATGATGAGAGTTCTACGGATGATGATGAGGCCGCGGCCAACGATAGTAGTAGCGACAGCGACTGAATGTCTGCACATCAAAATCAATGGCATTTACACGTCTGCAGGCGATATTCTAGTCCGATCGTGTATTTATCATTCGTTGATTGAACTTCCAACTGGTCGACCCCATCCTAGAGCGCCTACGCCTCCACGAAAGCTCGATAAATCTTAAGCTCCTCTCTATTCCCGGTGGCCGAAAAATTGATAGCTATGCCTGCGCCGATGAAGAATACCTCACCTCGCGTGATGCCGACAGATTCACCTCCCCATCGTAATTTTCCTTCGCCCCCAGTGACGATGGCGACACTAGGTCCATCTAGTGCACGGTGCGCCTCCGTTTGGCTCGGTGGAAGTGTCACGCTCACCACGCTGAACTCAGAGATGGGGGGATCGTACAGCGTTGAAGTCAAGGTATCTGAGAATGGCTGGGGCTTGACTGCGTGGCGCGAAGCAGGCGCAGCGACATAGGTAAGTGTGTTCACCAAGTTCGGGATGTCACGTAACTTAGGCGTGAGCCCGGCGCGGATGACATTGTCCGAATTGGCCATGCACTCGATGATATCTGCTCCCCGAAGCATGCATACGATCAGAGTGCATACGCAGAATGGTGGGATGGGTACTGACCACCAGAGATGTACGCGTGTGGCTCTCCCGCACCGAGAAAGATCGCCTCATCGGGCGACAGCTTGACATAATTAAGCAAAAAAGCGCAGAATATGCCAATGTCGTTATGGAACTGTGTGTTGAGGCGCAAAACGAGCTCGCGCACGTCTTCTTCCTCCGGATGCACGGTGCCGGCCTCGTAGCGCGCTGTCAGCTTGGAGAGCTGAGTCGTGAAGATATCGGCCTGAGCGGTCATGACCGCAGAGAACACATCACGCAGTGACTGCTTCGATACGAGCTCGCTGGGGTCCGCTGTAGGCGCGGTGACCAAAAAGTTATTCAGGATATCTGGCGGGATGAGTGTCGCTAATTCAGGCACTGTTGTGAGGTATGTGGCGATGCGCGTGGGCGGGAGAAAGCCGCAAAGCGCAGCGAACGGTGTGATGGCAAGTGCCATCTCAGGTTTGTGATTCGGATCTATGTAGAACCTTCAGCGCCACGAACCATAGCATAGCGCACCCGACTTACCCTTGTAAATGTCTGGCTGCTGTGCATGTAGCTTCCTTGCCGTTTCCTTGTCCGGATGGCTCTGGATACTCAGCGGTTTCTCGATGGCCAATACCTTGAAAAGAAAGGGCAAGTTTCCATCCTCTGCGCCGAATTCATGTATGACCTTTTCGCCGATCAGGTTAGGATTCTTAGAGAGATAGCTAGCGAGCGTTTCCCCAGAAGCTGAAATAAGTGAGGGTGATTTGGGGTGAGTACCCATCCATAGCTCCCGCGATGTTAATAGAAGGGTAAGGACGGCAACGCGTAGGCACATACTTCGGCGTAAGGTTTCGTTTCGTCGACATGAAAGTCAGAGAGGCCTGTGGATTGGGCAAATGCAGCAACCTTGGAAGAAGATCCAAGTTTACCCCAATCATACTGCTGGACAGTGGGGGTGATTTTAAAAACCTTCATCGGTCGAGTCGAGAGATAATAGGATGGAGTGCCAGTGGCCAATTTCTACAGTAATTTAGTAGTGGTCGCGATCACAGCTTGACCAACTTGACCGCTTTAAGCAAGAATTGAATGATAACTCTGAGCCTTTCAGCTTTTCTACAATTACTCCTTCATGAACAGGTTGGCTTTCTTTCAGTGATCATGACTGGTTCCCTGCTCTTATTTGACAAAAGGGGTCCAATCATTCTCGTATGTGGAACCTACGTTGCCTCGTAGTCACTCGGTACTCGCCGGCGCGGTCTGAATGGGTTTAAAGTCCGTATTTGGGTGGCGATTTAGGTGTTGGTAAACCAAGGCGTAGTGCACATCAAGGTGAACGACGTCGACGACAAAGCACCCACAGCATGGTAAGCAGTGCATTTCTCCTCGTATAGCCCAACCTTTCCATCTTGTTACCTTTTTATTGTGTTTTTGGAGAGCGCATCGGCGGATGGCCATAACATACGTTGGATGTACCACTGCTGACCTGGTTGCTGTTTCAGGCCAAAGCGAAAGCAGCAGCACCCACGTCATCTGGTGGTGGAAAAGCCGCAAAGAAGAAGAAATGGTCAAAGGGAAAGGTTAAGGATAAGGCCCAACACGCAGTCACCCTTGACAAGGCTACCTACGATCGTATCCTCAAGGAAGTGCCGACCTTCCGATTCATCTCTCAGAGCATTATTATCGAGAGACTCAAGATCAATGGTAGCCTTGCTCGGATAGCAATCCGGCATCTGGAGAAGGAGGGTGCAATCAAGCGCATTGTACATCATAGCGCACAACTGATTTACAGTACGTCGCAACCTCATGGACGGACTCGCGTCTGACTGTCTGCTTTCAAGCTCGCTCTACAACGAGCTCTGACTAAGCTCGTCTAATTCATCATATGCAATGTATTCGCCTGCGCAGTGAAAGTGAATAAAAAACATGTTGTGATTATCGGCGTGTAAGCGAGCAAAAGTACCCCAATTTTGACGTACCGGTTTGTAAGACAAAAATCGGCCAACCAATGAGTGAGATCGTAGCTCTTCACGTGATTTTGCCGGCCCTAAATAGGGCAGCTTATCAGCGCTCAGCGCCCTATTTTCCTGTCTCTCCCATCACCTCTCTGAAACAGTAAACCCTTCAACCGCACGAGTAATCCATAATGGAAGACGAAGTTGCTGCTCTTGTGTGTACTGTCCCCAATCCATCCATTGGGCATGTAGTCACCATGCCGTTTAGGTCATTGACAACGGTTCCGGCATGTGCAAAGCTGGCTGTATGTCGCGTCCGTTCCAGATAACTTGACGACTAACGTTCCCTCTGTAGTTGCTGGTAGGGTCATGTGTAGTGGTCTTGTATCCAGTTAGCCTAACTTGATTTCGTAGGCGATGATGCACCTCGCGCCGTCTTCCCGTCTGCCCTTTTCTCAATCTCTGGTTAACCCCCGCTGATCAGCCACCTTCGATTAGGTCGATCGTTGGTCGTCCTCGTCACCAGGGCGTCATGGTTGGCATGGGGCAGAAAGACTCTTATGTTGGGTTAGTTGTCTTAACGCGATGGGCTTGGCTATATCTCAAAAGTTCTAACTTCTCAAAGTGACGAAGCCCAGTCTAAGCGTGGCATTTTGACCCTGAAGTACCCCATTGAACACGGTATTGTCACCAACTGGGATGACATGGAGAAGATCTGGCATCACACATTTTATAACGAGCTCCGAGTTGCTCCAGAGGAACACCCCGTTCTACTGACGGAAGCTCCTCTGAACCCCAAGGCGAACCGCGAGAAAATGACGCAAATCATGTTTGAAACATTCAATGCCCCAGCTTTCTATGTAGCCATCCAAGCCGTCCTGTCCTTGTATGCTTCTGGTCGTACGACTGGTATTGTGCTTGATTCCGGTGATGGCGTCTCGCATACTGTGCCCATTTATGAGGGTTTTGCGCTTCCGCACGCAATTCTCCGATTAGATCTCGCTGGTCGTGACCTCACCGACTATTTGATCAAGAATCTGACGGAGAGGGGATACCCGTTCACGACGACCGCCGAGCGCGAAATTGTTCGCGACATCAAGGAGAAGCTTTGCTACGTCGCTCTTGACTTCGAACAGGAACTGCAGACTGCTGCTCAATCTTCTGCTCTGGAGAAGAGCTACGAGCTTCCCGATGGACAAGTGATTACGATCGGCAATGAACGGTACATCCCACCCAGGATAGCGGTCGCCGTAAATCTAATCAAGCTACTCCTAGGTTCCGCGCTCCAGAGGCGCTCTTCCAGCCGTCTTTCCTCGGTCTCGAGGCTGCTGGTATTCACGAGACGACGTGAGTTTCTGCGCATTTGGGGATGTCAGAATTATCTTGATCACAATCACAATCTCTTTGTGTAGTTACAACTCCATTTTCAAGTGCGACCTCGATATCCGTCGCGATCTCTACGGCAACGTCGTGTTGTCTGGTGGTACAACCATGTTCCCTGGTATCGCAGACCGCATGCAGAAGGAGTTGACGGCTCTCTCTCCTTCGAGCATAAAAGTCAAGATTGTCGCGCCGCCAGAGCGGAAGTACTCCGTGTGGATTGGTGGCTCAATTCTTGCATCGCTCAGCACTTTCCAGAATTTGTGGTGCTCAAAGCAGGAATACGATGAGTCCGGCCCTGGTATCGTCCACCGCAGTCAGTCCCGTCTCCCGTCGTATGCTGTCGCATAGCTAACGAAAAGCAAATAGAGTGCTTCTAGGCTCTCGTTTCAGGACTGGTGTTTGTGGTGCAAGAGGCATGTGTGCTAGGATGCGTTGGTTTTACGTTACATTGAAACGCTGGCCTTGGTCTTTGTTACTTGAGAATACTAAAATGTTAAATGTCCTTTATGCCTTTTTCTTATATCCCAATCTCAATTGAGTTTGCGAGATTTGAGTGACTTGCAAGTCGAGCGATATATCGGTTCTTTATTTAAACGGGTCTGTATTCGTGCTCTTCTCTCTACTTAGGGCGTTTAGGCTAAATGAGGTGCGAACTCAAGTGAGAGTGAGAGGCGGTCTCCAGGTCCTATAAATAAGAGTACGTAATTGGGGACTGTTGGTAACATCTGTTGGTAACATCCATCATACAATAACTCACCCGTTTCACGCGCCACGACTGCTCCGTTCACCATCTTTCCTTCCTGAACCACTGTCCTTTCTCTGACTTCATTATATCTTCAAAAAAACCAGCATGGGCCCACTCATCGCCGTTCTCTTCTTTACTCTAGTTCAGCTAATTTTCGCCCAAGGGAACTCCCATGAGAAGAGGTTTCCCGGATCCCTTCAACGTAGACATACGACTCATCTCTCCAAACGCTTTTCCCATGCCCGATTTACTTACTATTTGGATGGGCTCGGCGCCTGTGGTCAAACCAACCAACCGAGCGATTTCGTACGTTTGACACTTGGATTCCTCGCCCTGTTGCTCATCATCTTTCAAACAAAGATTGTTGCTTTGAACTCAGCTGTAGGTCTGCTCACTTGATCCGAGAGTTCCTGTTAACACGTACACAGCAATATGGTAACGGTGGTTATTGCGGTGTGACTATCACTATCACGTATGGTGGAAAATCTGCTCAGGCCACTATTATGGATGAGGCAACTATTCCTGGTTCTGCTCTTAGTGTTACCCACTCACTTCGTTATCCGACAGTGCCCTGGGTGTCCGTATGCAGGCCTTGACTTTTCCGAGGGATTGTTTACCTACTTCGCACCGACGAGTGTTGGCACTTTATATGGCGACTGGGTTTTCGGCTCTTCTCAGGAGGCGGAGTCAACTTCGACAACTCCAAAGTCGACGAGTAAGCCGCCACCATCCCCCACCACCAGTAAGAAGCCTGCGACGTCCACAACCCCTTCAATGACATCCACCTCCACCTCCACCTCCACCACCACTACCACCACCACCACCACCACCTCCTCCAATACCACCACCTCTAAGATTTTTTCGACTACAAGTGTGCCATCGAGCAGTAGTAGCTCTGCCACCCCGACGACAACTTCAACTTCCAGTGTCCCGAATACGAGTCCTACATCGGCTAACGGTACAGAAGCACTCCCTGAATTGGGCGATGTCATAGTTCAACTCAGCACATTCATTCAAAACATCTTGAATATGGAGTAGATATGTTGGGTCGGGTTTCTTCCTCTGCTTCATGATTTTCTCGTAGTACCAGTGCCGTGGGTGCCGTGAGCGGCCGACGCAATTGGTCGGAAGGCACAAGATTTCTGGTTTATTTATACCCATGTGCATCCCAATTGCAATTTTTTGTCTTTTTGGGATTCTTGACTGAGCGCCTCCCTTTTCGTAATGGTGCCCGTATTACATAACCGTCCCGCAACTACTCTACCAGATGAGATGTCGGCGACCAAACAAAGCACATCCTAACGCACATGCATCCGTCATTCCGCGTTGCACGCAAGCCACTTATTTCTTTCATTGGGAAACGCCGATGGCCACATGGTAGATTTCTTACTCCCAGTGTCTGTTTTCGTGTTTAAAACTGTTACAGGGCTACAAGCTCAACGCCCCCACCCTGCTGCTCCGACACAGTTAAAAGAAGCATTCTCTGACTTCCTGGAGAAATACAAGAATTTCTCATTTTCATCGACTGGTTCGAGCAATGGGAAAAGGCAGATGTTCAACGAATTCTGGGAGGCCCCGGAGTATGTTTGGCAGCCAAAAGTCAGAAAATTAGAAGACTCGGAAATTGATGCTGTCTTGGTGAGTAGTAATGGCTTTGCTACACCCATATTTGGTCATAACCTGCACGTCACTCGTACCACGTAGAGTGGCGGTGCCTCCTTGCGGTAGGGTCACGACAACGGGAGGGAGTAACCTTGCGCAACTGGGCAACGGAAATTTAGACAAACAGTCGAAACTGTTGATACGGAATACAGTGAATTCAATCTTTCTCAGCGTATGCAGATAGATGTTCGTCGAGTTCTTTCTCGCTGAGCGTTCGCCACAATCCCCGCGTCTCCTCATCCTCCTCTTCACTATGTGACACAATTCCAATCTCCACTTCGCCGGCTTTGAAATCCGTTGCGTGAACCGTCGAGAGGGCCTCAATCGCGAGCTGCGTAATCGATGGGGCTTAGAGCCACCACTGATAATATGCGGAAGTAGACGGCGAACCTCGATGACTTCTCCACGGCTTAGCGTCCGCCCAGCTGCGACCGGGTCATCTGCGCCACGACCATTATTAAGCTTTTTCCACTTCTTTTCCAAGTGGTTCATCGCCTCTTGTTGCTTTTGTCCTGCCGCGGTGGCATGGAACCCGACGAAGTATCCCGCAGGATCAAGTTTGAAAATCTGGGGTCCGACTTCGAGATCGATTCCTATGAGAATCATAGCTAGAATATAATCAGTTGTGATAGTTCCGTGTTTGAAGTGGCACTCACAGATGCCGAGAGGACGCATCGCGGCGCGTTGAGTATAGACTTGATTGATGTTTGCCAGCCGTCTGGCTAAAGCATCGGGTGTGATGTCGTATCCAAACTTGTAGCGGAAGTCAGCAGCCTCTTGACGAGCGCGGCTCACTTGAGCGCGTGCATCGGCTGTGTGTGTGAAAAGGGCACTCAGCAATAGCTGAGACAAACTGAAGGGCGACTCACCGATAAGGCCCGTCATCACACAACCGATCGTGGGCGTAATACTGAACAAATGGGTGATACTCGAGGCGTCCAAGAGTTTGTCCTGGGGGACGCGTCAGCGCTCCAGAGTCGCCGTCCCGGGCACCATTGCCTTACAGGTACTTTCTTTTGTATGATGACCACGACGGTATCTTTGCCGCGAACAGAAATGGAAGTGTGTCCGGAACCAGAAATCGCCTTGAAAGCGTACTCTGAAACAGCAGTCGACGATGTGGATTGGTCGAGGGCAGATGGGTATACGTACCGACTTGATATAGTCGACCTTCAGGTGAAAATACCGTAAGGTACCTGTATGATAAGTACAGTCGGCATAGTTCAGAGAAAAGAAGTGGGAAATACCTGTCGTAGGATGTTCGAGACATGTTTAGAAGCGCCGCGTAATTGAGATGAAGGTAAGGACACTAGGGAACCCGCAACCCATCATGTAAGCAACTCCGCCACTTTCTGCCCATCCCTACTCCTCCCTCACTCATCACAAAAGCCTAAATGTGAGATCAGAGGCCTGATGCTTTCAGTCTCAGCTGTTTTTTAAAATTAAATATTTTGATTTGCAAGTGCAGTAGCACAAATCACTTTTTATTTTATTAAAAAGACAATTTCTTGTTGTTTACAGTCAATCTAACATGTATTGTCAAAGTTGAGTCCCAGTCTGTAGATAATTTCGTTTATATAATCTAGTTTAGGTTTTTGATGTTTGTATCATATAATTGGCCTACATTGCTCGTCTGCCTCTGTAATTGTACGTCTGTGTCACGACTCTGGGCGCAGGAATGGTCATGTGATCAAAGGTCACATGATTGGAGATCACGAGTTGTGGAACAGTCATGTGAGTGGAGCTATCACGTGATATGTCAGATAAGCTTCGGAAATGTGTTGATGTATGATGTCATTGATGATTTGGACTCATGACTCATAATGACATCATTGATGATGTCATTTACTTACTCCTATCTCTGATGTCATTATGACATCATATGTACAGCCCTTGCTATGACTCACGATGACGTCGCTATGACATAGTAACTTTAGCTGAGTTTCAATGACTCGGCTACCTGTATAAATACCGTACTATTTCAATACTTGGACCTTAGGTTCAAGTTCTTCAATCTACTTGTCTCTTGCATCCTCTCGAACGATCCCCTCATTCTCAGTCTTGCCTATACAGAGGTGTGCCCTTGTAGGTGACTGCAGAACAGCATTAAACTTGACATTGTGCACTTCGCCTTTGTCACTCTCGAACTCGATTAGTCACGTCACGTGACTCAGACACTTCATTGTCTACAGAACGAACGACTTTCCGTCGCCAACCGAACGAACACTCAAGTTGAGCACTAGGTGTCGACTTCGTCGACGACAACCTTGCTTGAACGAAGCAGAAAGGATTTGTATTGTCTGTTG